>VYZT01042516.1:0-33631 GCA_013400735.1 Pomatostomus ruficeps
CGGGTGCTGCGGGGAGCCCCTATCGGGACTCCTATCTACAAGTGTTACGTTTCTTGTACGCTTAATCGACAAATACAGATCAGATGGAAACAGTAACGCGCTTCAAAACAACTGACTAAAATTACACTCTTGAGCTGTAATGTATACAACAGCATGAGTGATTAATTAGGGAAACCCACATCCGACAAGAATGATTTCTGAAAGGAATCTTGGAAAACACTGCAGATACAGCTGGGATCCAGATTAATACACTTATCTAATAAAGCTATTCCCGGTCGCCTTCTGTCTCTCGCTTGGTCCTGTCTACTTCTGGCTCGCATTAGGATCGGCTCAGCCAACTCTGCTGGCCTAATCGGACCAGATAAACTTCTAAACAAGAGATTATATTTGTGTGTTAATGGTCTATACGATAGATTAAGGCGTTGAACAATTAAAAGAACAAGCAAATGCTTTGCCTTTCTGTTGGGGAAGTAAAGCAAACTTACGATCTTTCAGCGGAAAGGAAAATGGAGCTATATTCCTTCAGAAGAAGGAGGCATCGCGACCATGTTCGTAAAGGAGGGCTTTAGCCGCAGCACCGCTGGTGTGGCAGCTCCGCTTGCAAACACGGATCAAGATACAGTTTCGGAACTGTTTTCGATTAGGCGGTGTGGTACTATTGCTGGGTAAATTAGGATACGGATTATGGTACAAAACTGGTCTGAAGGGTGACGGGAAAAAATGCGAGGATAGAAATCGGTAACATATCTAATTCCAGCAGAGCAGACTCCAATGCTAGAGGTCACCTCCGATTAAAAAAAAAAAGGAAGAGAAGAGAAGAGAAGAGAAGAGAAGAGAAGAGAAGAGAAGAGAAGAGAAGAGAAGAGAAGAAAAGAAAAGAAAAGAAAAGAAAAGAAAAGAAAAGAAAAGAAAAGAAAAGAAAAGAAAAGAAAAGAAAAGAAAAGAAAAGAAAAGAAAAGAAAAGAAAAGAAAAAAGAAAAGAAAAAAGAAAATTAATTTTTTTTAATTCCTTGCAAAATCCCAAACACACGGAGTCAGAGTGACTTCAGGATACACCGAATAGGAATAGGAGGGTTTTAAACTCCCGATCTTATTTTACAATGTTATGACGAACACAAACGACAGCAGTTTTTCTTTCCATTTATCCTGGATTTTATGCATTCTTAGGAGCTAATATAAATCTGTCTTTATAGAAAGACAGTCTATAGTTGACCAAAAAAATATAATAATATTTGAAAGTGTTAAGGATATATGAAACTACAGTCTGTTTCCAGAGCTCTAAAACATGTAAGCGTGTAAATTGCCCACATCCGTGCTCCCATTTCCCCCAGCCGAGGCAGGCGCAGCATCACGCTGGGCAGGCTGCCTCTGCCCTGCCTTCGTCTACGCCGTCCACACCGGCAACACCGCAATCCCACGCAAGAGTCAGGGTAGCAAACTCTGGAGGGAAATACTACTTATCACACACGGGTAATGCTAGCGAGAGTATCCTCGGGGTTGTTATTTGTTGTTGCTCTCTTTTTTCAGCTGCACAAAAATAATGAGTGGAACTTTGAATGGAGAAACATTAAAATAAGTACATTACAACACAAAATTCAAGCCCGCTCCCATGGGGACAGACGCAGCACGTCTCTGTATTTTCTTGATATCGGCTGCAGATATCTATGGATGGGAAAATGAAACAATTATCAAACGAAACAATACTTAGTTTTTTAGTTACTTTAGTTTTAAAGTATCTCTAAATTGTTTTAAATATACGAGACACCTCTTTGGGAGTCTTGGAGTCCCACCACATAACAGGTTGCTATTTTTATGCAGTAGTGTGTGGGTGTGTGGCGTGTGGTTTCTTTTTTTCTTTCCCTCAAGGGTAAAATCTTGGCAGCCGTTTCTCACGAGAATCCTTTGGGTGATTTCTATGGAGAAAAATTAACAGCTTACTGGTGCTTTTTTCTAGCCCAAATGCCCGCTGAAACCTCACAGGCATGGCATGAAAAAACTCGATTCCTAACCCGTCTCCCATCTCCAAAGTTACACGGAGAAACCCCAATTCCTTTCTTCCTCACTTTCTCTTCCTTTGATTAGACAAGTCTTGACAAGCTGAAGAGCCCTGATAGAGACCCTACTCTGGCTGCCGTGAGTCAGAGAAGTCTACCCAAGTCTTCTGTTATGCTGCCGTACTACTGTGTTCTCTGCTGCTGGATCGATATATTTTATTGGTAGTTGGTGCAATATTCGTGGTTGTGATTACAACAGTGGCAATCATCGGTGTCTTGCTAAATGTCATAGCTCGTTCTGAAAAACGACTACAAATCTTAAGCACAGGTATGAAAACACTGAGACCAAATAATGCACTAAATTACCCTTCTCCAGATATTCCTGGGCCACCTTCCTACCTAGTGCACGATCAAACCCCAAAAACGAAACATTGAACTTCGGTGTAGATGGTAATCTGAAGTTCAGGGGAGGAACAAACGTTGTCTCAATCTACTGCAAACCAGCATCCGAGCACAAATGAGAGGACACCACGGGTTTTTTCCGCCAGAGTGGCTGTTCCTGAGAAGCTCTAACATAAATCAGTAAGAAATTAAAAGCAAGGAAGAAATAAGACTGGAATGGCATTAGTCTTTTGCGGCTGTACTTCCGATCCTGTTGTGCATATTGCAAATACAGAGAGGAAGGAAAGTGGCCTTAAAAACCGAAATTTGAACAGGTAGTTTTACATTTACTTTTAAAACGAGGTCACTTATTCTTTGAGTACCACTGCATGACAGTCTGTTGGGGCTAGGCTCCTGCACACATCTGATTACAAACACACGGATCAGAACCGTTGGCTGTATCAGTACCTGGGGTTTTTATTTTAATGCTACACTTCGAGGTTTACTTTTAAAATTTTCTTTTACTTTTCCTCCTTTTGTCTAATGCAATTTATGCCAGGTGGTTTCTTTTTCAAATTTAGCAAGAAGAGCCGATAACTGAAAGAATTAGCTTGTGTCAAGTTTTAGGTGGAAAAGGGAATTTAACAACGTCACAGTCGAATATCTCAACAGCCATTTACCACCAAAAATTTCTGCTCCAGAGTTATATACCTTGTACTACAGTTCATAAACTTGATTTATGGTGAAACAGAATTGCTGGGTTTTACTGCTCTGGCCCTCCCAGCTGGTAAGAATTTGACTGCAACATGTGGAATGTACAATGAGCGAAAGCTGCATTATATCGAAAGTTTCCCCTATATGGGTGACCCCAGTCAACAGGTAACGGAAAACTCAAAACCAGATTTTCGCGGTGAGATGTCACAGAGGAAGTCTGCCTGCCCCGCTGCTCTCCGGTGTGCCCGGTGCCGCACGTAAAGCAGAAGCGCCCCGGCGGTGCCTTCCAGGACGCGGAGAAAGCCTGCCGGCGGGGAGCGATCGGAGCCGCCGCAGTGCCGGGGAGCGGCGGGGAGCCGAGGTGGCGGTGCCGCGATCCCCGCTCTCGGGTGCTCACATGCGGCCGGCGGAGGTTGAGGGGAAAGTGCGGGCGATGAATTTTCAGGAACAAATAATTTTCCGAGCATCCGCCGTCGTCCCAATGCAATCGCATGGACGCAGGTCAGGGAAGGGGATGGAATTTGTGACAGCTTGACATCCCAATATTTGTGCCTGAAACGAGTTGTCGATGTAGCCACGAAACCTGGCGCGGTTTAATACATCAGATTGGACAATAAGAACTATTCAGCGTAAATCCCCGTCTCGCAGTTCAGTCCCTCCTAAAATCAGCCCGGCACAAGATACCGTGAAGGACGAGTGTCCTGTAACCAAAGCTTTAAAGCGTTGTTATCAAACAAAACGGCTGAGAAATCAGAACGCCTCCCCTTTGCAGCTCCCCACCCTCCCGAGGGGCGCACGGAGCTCTCTTTGCCGTCGCTCCCCCCGCGGAGCCGCTCGCATCCTCATCGCGCCGTCACAGGCGGCTTCGCCGGCCCCTCGAGGGCACCGGTGCCGGTGACTCCCGGGGAAGGGACCCCCAAGCCCGGCGGTCTCCGCCTCCACCCGGACTCCGCGGCGGCGGATGCTGGAGGGGACCTCGCCTCTGCGGGGCTTCAGCTATGTCCGCTCTGGGGTCAGCGGACTTGTGAGGGGATCCGCAGGGGTCCCAATAGGCACACCCCTGCTTTTTGTCCTCCCCCGACCCTCTCCTTCCTCTCCGCGGACCGCTCTGCGGCTCTGTGCGGCGTCTTACCGAGGATCTTGGCAGAGGGCTACGTATCAACAGGGGGGGAAAAAAGGATGTTTCAAGCCTGTGTGGAGGACACGGGGTGGCCCAGAAAGAGCGGCTTTTGCTGTCTGTGCCACGGAGGGGCCGTGGCCGAGAGGCGACAGCGAGTAGCTCTGGTACAGCCCCGTTCGCCCGTCGGCTCCCAGCACCGCGAAGCGACACCCGGGGGCATTTTTGTGGGTGATTTGTACAAACCCGTGGAAAGGTCGGAGAGGAAGGGAGGGAGAAAAGGAGGGAGGGAGGAAAGTAAGGAAGGAGAGAGAAAGAGGAAGGGACGGAAGTGGAGAACATTTGTGAGAGTGCAAAACCCATGCTGGTGAGGGAGAACTTGGCTTTGAAAGTAAGGAACTGTATTTTGCCAAGGTGATAATTAGAAAAATATCCCTGCAAGCAGAGTTTCTATAGGTTTAGGGGTTTGGGGTTTGTTTTTGTTTAGTTTTTGGTTTTTTTTTTAAATTTTCCTTACCCTCCGCCTCCCTTTTCTCCCCCCTCCTCCCCCAACATCCCCGCACAGCACTAGTTCATGTAAGATTTCGACAGCTGAACTCGTCAGAGTTTCCATCCCTCATCCAGAAACCCACTAATCTGAGTTGCTTTTGCAGTGGCTATTTACAGGCAATTATAGGATAGGCATACGTTACCAAAAAGCAAGAATGAATGTAGTCTTTAGTCCTCTTTTATGCTTTTAATTAAATGGTTCTCTCTGTTCGTGCACACTTAAACACTTTTCTCTTTTACTTGCCTCCAAAGCCCTTTGCTTAACAAATGCTGCCGTATCATAAATTTTAATTTTTTTCCCTGCAGTCCTCTCAGGGCTAAGTGAAAGGTGATGGTTTCACTTCACACCATTCATACGCTGATAAAAAGAGCCAAATAATGATTAATGACCGTATTTCACTGCAGGGGGTGCTAGGGAAGGGGAGAATATTGTGTGCTGCCAGCCGTAGGCTGTGCTCCCCCTCCACACCCTGGCTCTCTGTGTGGGTGCTTGTGGATTGTGGGAGTGTTGCAAGGGACAGAAGGTGCTGTGGAAATAGAATGTGAATTCTTCTTCTTCTTCTTCTTCTTCTTCTTCTTCTTCTTCNTTATTATTATTATTATTATTATTATTATTATTATTATTATATGTAAACAGGCACTAGGAGATTGAAGTGAGCAATTTCAGTGGTTTTGCAGCATTTATGGCTTCTCATGAACTTGGTATTTTAAATTGTTGCTCCTCTCACTGTGGAGATGCAGTCATAATGGAGTTGTGAAGACAATCACAGGCAGGACTGTCACTGAGAAATAATAAGGGAAAACATTGTAAACCCAGAGTTATAGTCTCAGCAGCAGTTTAACTCCTGCTCACCGGTGTTTTTACCATACAGATACTATGTGTAAAAATTTATTTTAGCAAAAAGGTTATTTTTCATTTGAGGTCTCTATACATGCTATTTCATGATTTTGTTGTGTATATTCTTTGTTTGGGGTTCATAAAATTTACAAAACTAATTTTAAAATCGTCCCTTACTGAGAATAAGTATTGTGTTCTCAGAATATCTACTATTAAATAACATCTTCTGTCCTCCAAATGCACTGTTCAGAAACATAATATAAGGCAACAACTCTTTTGCAGTGACATGGACGGGAATCCCCTCTCCCACCATAACTCTACTGCAAGTGATCAGGACATAGAGAAATCTTAACACTGCATATGTGTTCTTGTAGTTGGTTTTTTAGTTTTTGTTGGTGGTGGTGGTTTAGGGTTTTTTGGTTTTGGTTTTGTGGGGTTTTTTTGTTTGGTTTGTGTTTTTTGTTTTTTGGTTTTTTTTTTTTTTTAATCTAAACCTCAATATCTATGCCCTTCCACCCCATTTCACCACACCTCAGTTTTCATTCTTTTTCTCAGCCCAACCTAGCTCTCCCTTTTCTATACAAAAATGTTTCTTTCCTCTAAATTTCTTCAAACCACACCCCTCTTCTTTCTACACACCTTTAGGACCCTCTCTGTCATTCCTGAGAGCTGTTTGTTATTAGGAGACATCCTTTCAGGGCTGTGCATTCAGCCTTGACCGCAGTCTGTATGTCTCCAGTCTGACATACTGAGGATTCAAGGGGCACAGGGTGTGAAGGTCCAGACCGGGAGGAGTCAATCCAAATGACACTGAAGTTTGAACTGTATAATCTCCTTCTTTCTAAAATATTTATTGAAGGCAACATTTCATTAATTGGAGTGAGATAGGATATCTCTATTAACACAAATGGTATACCACAATTTATAGCAATTACAGACCCTTGTCATAGTCAAATGTCAACTTAACAGAGGCAGACACTTCAGCAAAGAAGAAAGCCTGTTATGGGATTGGAGAGGAAGGGAAAAGAGCTAGAAATGGGAGGTTTTTAGAAATCTAAAATAAGAGGCGGATCTGATTGCATTTGAGCTTTTGCCATTTCTTATTTTATCCTTGTGGTTTACCAATTCCTCACTAAACAATAATAGACATTCCTTCATAATTTGATATTTAGCTGTTAAAACAATTCAACATGTTCTATATGTAAGTTAATTAAGGTCCCACCTTAAATCAAATGCTCATGCATAACAAGACCAAGTCCAATGTAGGACAATTTCTCTACTTCTTTGAAACCCTGGTGTGGTGTATGTGCCCACATAACATGGAGCAGTTCCTGGGCTCTTTGCAGACAGTCTCTGCAGATCTGGGCCTTTCCCTTTGTTAGGCACTTGCCATGTGATCCATGTGGAGGACTGGAAAGGGCAGCCTTGTAACAACATTATTTCAGGAGGATAATAAGTAGCCATCATAAATTCCTTTTTTAATAGTTTATTGCCGGTTGTAGTCTATTGACAGTGCCTGTTTTATAGCATGGAGGAAAACAGTTCCTTGTTGGCACTAGTCACTAAAACTGTTTGATAGCTCTGGCCCTTTTTAGTGCCTTCAGAGAAAACCTAGTGGCTCATGAATGAATCATAAATAGCTGAGTTGAAGTTGAACAAAAGATAGAAAAAGGGAGGAAAAAACAGTCTTGCACTTACTGAAATATGTTTATTTTGGACAATAATCTATTAACTAGTTTAACAAAGATATTTTAAGGCTCAATCCCGCTGTCTTAGAAGGAAGAAAAAAATAAATTCCATGATGATTGTATCTTGGGTCTTTATAAGGAGACTGTTTAGATAAGATTGTTTTTCTTCTAGCTCAAAAATAGTACACACAAAACTCTTATCTACTAGATTTCACCTTTTTGAAAGAAGAAGCAACACAAACTAATGCTTAGAACTGTCTTACCACCACTGTCCTGTTGTGTAACATGGGACAAATTATGCAATCTCTTGGAGTAGTATACAATAGTATTTAGAGAGGGCTGAGAAGGAACTGAATGCCCACTGGGTCCCACAAAATTCCAACTCGACTGCTATGTAACATCTCTAGAAATTTACATACCTACTATAAATCATTTTACTCTAAGCCCTAAGACCATCACTCTTACATAAGTTTGTTGAAAATCCAGAAACCTGAGTGTCCCAGTCAATACCAGGCTTTGCTGGATGTGTAGGAGGACTTGACATCTTTAAGGGCACCACTGTATAATTTTACTAAAAGTTACCACCCAGTCTTTCTCTTTCCCTATTCCCTCCCCAAGGGCTGATGAATGCTATCCTGAGACTTCAGTTTCACACTGAAATATTACTCTAAATTCTTGTCAGTTTTGTCCCTAACCAGCACTTCCCTGTGTGAACTATGCGAACAGGGGAATGCAAAGCTCATCTGGGAGACACCAGGAAGATCTGACTTTGGACCTAATTTATTTTGGATGAAATATGTTGCCAGATATCAGCTTGAAATACAGGACTGAATGATGGAGCCCATTATGTAAGTAACTGTGACAAAATGAGACACCTGAGTTCAATGTCCTCCTTAGTCTCAGAGGCTGAAAAATTTTAAATGGAATATATGTTTCCCATTTGTCATGAGAATCTCTAAGCCATCATCCTTCTTAAGCTGAGTTGCACTGCCAGTGCAAGGGGAGTACAGCTCTGGATCCTTTATTTTCAGGCATTCAGTTATGCTTCTGGTACCTGCTTCCTGTTCTCCTAATACCTCTAATTTAATGCTTTTGGTTTTAATACCTCAGAAGAGGACTCAAAGCCCCAGAACTCCCATGCCTTCCAAGTGATGTTATTTATGAGGGCTGAGCAGTGCTCACTCACTGTGTGAGCCTACCCTCTTCACTCTGCGTAGCTAGAATACGGAATGTTTGTGCTTTCATGGGTAAGGCAGATGCAGGTTTCAGCTACCAGTCACTGTGCCAAGGAAATGAACCCATCCTTCCTACTTCCAGAGAAAGTGCTACAATCCATTTTTAAGATTTTTTTTTATTATTATATATATAATGGTCACATTTTCTTCACCTTAACCTCCATCTCTGTGTATGTACAATATGATTAAAAGGAGGTATTAGGCCATATTGCCTATGCAGGTGAAGACAGATATATCTATCAGGTGCTTAAACAGCGAAAGTCAGATAGATTGCCAGGTGCTCCCCTCTCCCTAGCATTCTTTGTGAGCCCTTTTGTGTTCCCATCTCAAAACTGCTTGGGTGCCCTTCTTATTCCTCTTGTTAGATGTACATGCACTGTAGAGGAAACCTGGACAATTTAGGCTATATTTCGGATTTCAGTCCGGACAGACTGGTGTTGCCTCTAGTTTCTGTCAGCTTTCATTCTTTATTGTGTTGCAGTCTCATGATTTTATGGGGTAAGAATCTGTGATTTTTATTTCCCCCAAGTAGACTTCCATTGCTATACTTATCCCTGCATTGTTCACTTCAGGATTAGATTTCTCTTGAATCCTCTTTCTGGACACTTGTCCTGAACATCATACATTTCAATCTACTTCTCCATCAAAAATTTTGTGCCTATGTTTTATGATTGGCAGTGGTTCTCAGTTTTGTCCTAGGGCCAACACATAACATTGGCCTTGTCTGATGATCTGAAGTCTTGTCCCATCTTCTCTCTTCATGTCACCTCTTGAATGTTTGTATTGGGTGACAAAGAAGACCTAACATCTTTAGGTTTGGTGCAAGGAGAGAGAGGTGCTTTTATTTAAAAACTTTCAGTGAAGAATCATGATGGCAGAAATTGCCCTTGTGATGTGACTTGTGTTAGACTTCTCTGAGAAGTGTATAGAGTCTGATCTGTTACAGAATGTGTTGGAAACCTGAGGAGTGGCTAGGGAAATCCAAGCAGAAGCCAATAATGAATATCAGATCACTCCTTCATATCTGGCACCTATTCTTCTTTCATTCCCTATATGCTTTTAAGACCTAAGGGCATTAATAAATTAAATAAATATTGCAGTAAACCTGTCTGTTATTTTTCAGCAATCTGAAACTGCAGATGGAAGATGTGATTGATGCCAAAATGAGTATGCAATGCATATTTGGCCTGGTTTGGTATGCCAAGAACAAAGCTCATATGAATGAATCAGTGCAACCACACACTGTGAAACCAACTGGGCAGCTGTTTGCATGCAACAGACCAGAGGGTGAGGGCCACAGGTCCTGATTTGCACACAGCTACACACAGGTAACTTTGCACTGGTGAATGGTTTCCTTTGTTTTTATTACCTCTGCAGCAGAGAGAATTGTCTTCCTTATTTCATATATGTTGTAAATGCAAAGTTGCTTATCTTTCAGCACTTGCAGGATCCTGGCCCCCAGCAATAAATTAAACAAATAATTTATTGTATGTCACTGTTTCTTTTTTTAAGAATTCCAGTCACCTCTGAGCATCTGGTGTAACAGCCTGTGTTTTATTAGTGTGTTCTACCTTTCTTTCACTTGTGTCTTGAAGTCCACTTGCTAGATAGAGTCAGGAAAACCCTTTTTTTCCACTGTCATAGGACCCCGACAATTTTTAGAACTTCACAGAAATGTCTGTGCATGGACAATGAGTACAGTTTTGTTGGTTTGTTTTGTTGTCAATGGTTTTTTTTGCTTTGTTTTGTCCTGTTGTGTTTTTCCTGTGAGATAGTTTACATATTCTGCCACCACGTCTTGTCTTTACAGAGGGTTCATTCACTTTTTCATTTGATGTAAAATCTTAATCTTTCACTGTCCAGCTTTTCCTCCTCTCTCTGGGACACAGTAGGGCAAGGAAATGCTGTGCAATACTGACACCTGCCAATATCTGTCTGAAGAGCACTAATCAACTTACCAGTGTTTCCTTATGACCTGACCCTTCTGTAGGGACAAAAATCCTCTTGACTTAATCAATAGTTTAAGAAGACGGGCAGAAATGTAGTCTTCTACTCTTTTGTCCTCTTTTTTTTTTCCCTTCAGCTGGGGAAAATAAGTGTAGAGAAGTCTTCCAAACCAAGGAGAAATTTAGAATCATGGAAGCTAAATACATATGCACGCAATCATTTTAGTGATATATTACTTTGCCTAATCATTAACTTAAAATGCCGTATAAGAATTTGTAATCCACAGTAAATCATTTAGTAAGAATGATTTAAATGTACTTCTGGCTAATGCAAAACAGTCTAGTTTCCACACTCGGTTGGCTGCCAAACATTGTTTGAGAAAGAGGGGGGGTGTGTGATCCAAGTTGACATAAGTTATAGCAGATATAATGCTCCAATATAGCGGTGGTTTGCAGATTATTGGGTTTAAGAGATAGGAAGAAGATGACATATTAAGTACTATGGAGATTGCCAGGCCTATTTTGTGCCTTAATTAGTATGCTTTGCAACTCTATGTTTAATTCTTCTCAAAGCCTGCTTGAAAATGCCTTTAAGACTATCTTATCTGCAATGGCATTGGAAAAGTGAAATGCTGGTAGATTTACTAACACAAGAGGAAAATAAAAAGATTACTACTATGGTAGATACACAAAGTTACTCCTTTTTTGAGAGATGGTGGAGGAGTTAATGTTTAAAAAACCATTGAGCCAAGCATGCTGTGTGCTGAAGTTCAGAAGGAAACAAGGAAAAGAGAGAGGTGACATGTCAAGTGGATGTGTTGTTGAGGAGGGAGACTGGGAATGGCCTTGGCCTTAAAGAACAATAGTTTGTGAAACACAGTAAACAGTAGTAAACAGTGAGGGTGAGGAAGACATCTTCTGTATCCACGAATTTTTTTGTTTAGATTTTTATTTGAAAGTAAAGGAAAAACCAGGGATATGTAAATACTGATTTTAATGTAGAGGACAGTCCCTCCTGTGAAGTGCTTCCTATTCACTATCTTGTAACAGATATATTATTTGTGCTGTCACAATCAAAATCTTCTGGAAAATAAGACACTTTTGGATTGACCAACATTTTGTATCTTCTATCTTTTCTTAGAATAAGATTATATCAGCACCACATTGGTGCAAAAAGCCGGGGGGAGGTCTATTTCATAGCCACTGCAACACGATGCAACACAGCCAAAAAACTCTGTGATACCCTTTGTAGTCCAGCTGTAGCATCATGGTGTAAATATTTACGTAGCTTTTTTTCAGGCCCCCATGATGCTCCCTCTACATGATTTCCATTACCTGAGGCAGCTAGCTCTATCCTTGCTGGAACTTCTGCCTCTTGTAATGCAGACACAGAGCCCAGAAATCTGGACAGGATACTTATGACCTCAGATCCCTCGGATGCATTGGAAAATGTCTACCTCATGGTGCCTGTCTGCAAATCACCCTGTCATGACTTTGCCCTTGTGTGAGGTTTGAGAGCACATTCCCAACAGAGGAATGATATGGAAACCTGCTCATTCTGCACAGTCACTATGTAGTTCCTGCAGACATTCTCCCTGTGCCACCCCCTCCAATGCTCTTTTTAAAAATACATAGTGGTCATTTGGGTATAACTCCTCTAAACACTGTACAGGGAGCAGCCTTTGCAAATTCAAGTGTTAATACAACAGAATCAAGGGGTTTACAGGAAAGCAGATTTTAACAGCATTGAGAACACTGCATATGAGAGTATGGAAAGCAAGGCTATTCCTTAAGAAGTTAAAAATAACCATTTAATTAACTTATTATATAGCCCAAATGGCCACAAGTGACTAAGGACTTTTGAATTAATATATTTTGGAGTACCCAGCTATAACACCTTAAAGCTATGTGTTTTTAGAGTGTTATTGAGCATTTTCTGACAGTTTTGCTGCTTTTGGCAGAGGTACTCAGAAAGCAGATGCATCTAAAATTATTGTTAGCAGGCAGACAGCAAAGAGGGGGGAAGCTTGCTAGTATTTGTTTTAGAGTAGGTGATGTTGAAGGGGGTGGGAAGGTTTTGTGCGGCAGGAAACAAGACAGCCACGCAATTAAAATGAAGCTAAGATAAGCAGTTTTGAGAGAACTATTTTACCTGCTTGGACATATTTTCTCCTGTCATTACCACCGACCAGCATCTGCACACCCAGGGGTAACTTACCTTCTGCATCTATTTATGTGGAGCTTTATCCCTTTTGCTCACAGGTCAGAAACCCCCAGCCAGCCTTGCTTGATGCAAGGTTTTTTGTGGCCGTGGCTGGAGTAGCAAAGCAGAACCCTGGAGAAGAAGACAGAAACGTGACTCCAACTGCAACATCAGGAGTACAAAGTATTGGTACAAAGTATTGGTGCAGATCCAAAGGAAAGGACAGCAGAGGACAGTCACCCTGCCTTTGTGGGGGTTCAGAACCACTGGTGGATGTGAGCACTACCTACACTGACTGGGGGAAGTCAGCAATGACATTTCTGGGGAGTCAGTCACCTCTGGGGAGGAGTCAGTCACCTCTGGGGAGGAGTCAGTCACCTTCTCCTCTGCTTTGGGCACTGCACAGGCGCCTGACCAGGTCCTTTGCAAAGCTCCTGACTCATATATGTCTTGGACTGTGAAATCGGTAAGGTTTGGTGCCACTGCCTCTCCTCCCTCTCTTCCACCCTCCACAGGTGGTGATGCAGCAGAGCTCTCATCGTGGCTGGGCTAAGACTGGCCAATGGCATCTGACAGGACCTTGAAGGTCAGGAACTGGGCATTGTCTCCGTGACTGTAGACAGTGTCTGCTAGGCATGCCAGCTTTACCTGTAGCAGAAGAGCAGAAATTGTTTTCTGCTCTGGTGTTTCAGCTCCCTCTAGGAGGATTCAGGGATCCAGAAGCACTCTCTCTAGGAATCAGGGTCTGCAGCTGTCTTTCACACCATTCTCTCAACACTATTTTTCAACAGTTCCTGACTCAAAAGAAAGCCATCTAGGTACGGCACCTTCAAGGTCCCTCTGCCTTAAGTTCTTGTCTGTCTTTTTCTGGCATTTCCTTTAATCCTATGGCTGAACCTGCCATAACCTGTAGCAGCAGAGGATTGTCCTTCCAACCCAGTGCATCCAGAACCTGTCATGCTCCTAAGCGCTTGGCCTGTCCCTGTGGTTTGCATACCCCCTGGCTGAGGGAGGAAACCCTGCAAAATGGCATTCGGGGCCACAGCTTTTCTTTGGCTACCTCCGAAAGTCTTATCTGCTCAGCTGATAGCCTTGTTAGCTGTGAAAAAAGTACTGTGCAAAAGGAGTCATATCTGTATGTATGTGCACACCACTATTTTGTCTAAATAGCGACACCTCCTGATACCCAGGCTGCAGCTGTGCTCGTGGGTTACTTACTCCAATAAAGTTGTTGTTGTTGCTACACACAGTAAATGACCTCCCGAGGGCCACCCTTAACAAGAACCATGTCTGCTCCTGCGTTTCATTCAGTGCCAAGCATGCTGTCAGCACTTAACAGCTATTAATAATAACAGAAGGAATTACAAAGCTTCATGGGATAGAATAAAGCCTGCTTAAAGGCAGTTCTTTGAGGGCTGTCCTACTTTGCTTGTATTCATACATCCAAACTGGATCTATTTAAGATGACAAAGTTAAAATTGCCAATGTAATGTAATTCCAAGTTTGAAGCCTTGCCAACCATTAGCTGCTAAGACTATTTCTACAAACAAAGAGCACTTTCTAAAGGAACATTCACTTCAGCTTTTAACTGTGATTTTCTGAGGGAAACAGCAGTGTTGGTGAAAATTCAAATATGCAGTTTATTCATACATTAATTAAAAAGTGTTTATGAAAGAAGTGAAGATTTCTGTTTTGGGCATTTTCTGGCAGCAATTTGATTAAAACTGGCTTGAAGCATTCATCATATTCATCAGGTCCTATAGCTGGCTGGGAAATGACAACAAATACCTGATATGAAGGTAATTATTTTTCAGATGTATTGGACCAGCCTGGTGTAACTGTCGGCAAGTAACATTATTTTAATTGGTTGCACCTATGGAACCATTGCTGAATTTATTCCAATTTTGCAGACCATCTTAGAAGTTTCTACGGAGGGCTGAAAAAACATATTCCTTTATGAAGCATGAAAAGCAGTGTGTAATTTGTCACTTCTGAAATAGATGGATTTCTCTCAGTTTTCTGTGTCAGGTCAGGCAAAGTTTATACTCACGACGGTGAGAGGAAAGAGAGCTGAGTGACATAATATTCTGCTGTTGAACGGTGTCAAATTAGGATTAGGTGGCTCTTTAGTAAATGAAAGATGGAAAATTCAACTGCGAGATACAAGTTATGAAACATTTTTATATATAATATTATTATAAAAGGTATTGTGACTCCAATTAAATGAACAATGAAAATAATTTATCCTCTGATAATGAACGGTGAACAATAATATCAAGTTCTGAAAAATACCAATGGATACTTCTTCCTAGTATTTCCACTCTTGCTTTTCAGTCTTCAGTGATTTAATACAGACCTGTGTCAATAGGTTAAATCAAGATGTAGCATCTCAGGCATGTCTGCATGTGATTATCAATTACATGCAGTCATACAGCCCATGATGTTCTAAATGGGCTTGTGACATGACTCTGCAATCACACATTGCACTCTGCAATCACCTCATTGCTAGTGTATTTAACTTGACTAAAATATGTTCCCAGTGCAGCAGAGAAGAATACAAGCAGAGATCCTGTGCTGTGTTCAGGAACCTGCTATCACCTCTATGCCTTTGACAGGGAGTTCTTCAGACTAGCCTGCTTATCTTATATTTTCATGTAGATTTTCATACACTACTGAAACAATAGCAAAAATAATAGCCAGAGGGAAAAGGTTATAGTCAGTTGTGTTTGCTGGGTGTATAAAAGCACACAATCAATCTGGCAACCCTAACATTTTTGTTAGTTGTTTCATCGGGTCTAAGGAAAATGTCTGATTTATGTCGCTCTGTGACAGTTTAATGGTATTGCTCGTTATGAAAAATTGGGGAACCTAATGCTCCCAACACCAATATAAGCAACTAAGTGCCAGATAAAATGAGCCTGAATTCATTAAGTTAACCTGCACCAACAATATATATGCTGATGTTCATTCTAAGCCAATGATATTACAAGTAAATTATTATCCAGTTAGATCACAAACACGGCTTTGGTTATGATGGCATGTTTATTCACATTAAGGTTTCACTACTTGTTTGGAAGCAGGGACATAGTTTTGCAGCTCATTTGGATTTTTTTCTTCCTAAACAGATGGAGGAGAAGTTGTTTTTTCTGAAAATAACAGGAAGGTAACATAAAATACTTGAACCTATAACGTAAAAGCAAGAAATCTCAGTAATGCTACCCTGTGGGCCACCACCTCTTGGTCTGTATGGCTAAATAAACATAAAAGATTAACACATTTTTTGCTTGATTTTGATTAACTGTCAAAATCAACACACAGAGTATGGACTGAGAAGGCAAAGACATTAAAACAAGTATCATAATGCGCAAAAGGAGTTTATTTTTTCCCCTGTAACCATTACCTGGTTTTCTCTTTTCTGCCATGTTGAGTCTTTCTTTCTGTTCTTGACTTTTTCCTACCTTCCATTAAAAGCAAGGCCAAGTCCTAACTAATTCTAACATGGGGCTTGAACAGTTTATGAAAGGGCTTGTGCAGTTGCCTACCACAGCAGGAGTCGTGCAAATCTTTTCCACTTTGATGCTTCCAGTGCTGCAACCTCTCATCAACTGGCATATTAGTCCAGTTCCCACTGACACAGTCCTACAGAAGGCGATTTTAAACAATCATTCCACTCTTTGCATGTGTGTGCTGGGTTCATGTGTATCTATGTTTGCTCCTGTGGCAACACAGTGCTGTCTGGAGGTGTCCTGATCAGTCCCTGTCCTGTCTGCCTGAAGGGCAGGAGGAGAAAGTGCCTGTCTGTCTGCAAAAGACTAAAACAACATAGAAAACTCTACAACAGTGCAGTGTTGGCACATTGCAAAACACTCAAGTACCTCTGATTTGAAGGCAAAATCTTAGAAAGTGGAATATAATAATAATAGCCTTATTTGAACTGATACAGTAAAAATAATATGTATCTTTTCTTAATACTTTATCAAGATTAATAAGACCACTGTATTAATGGATTACATATATATATTTACAATAATTTGTCTCTTTCTGTACATTTTTGTGAAAGATTTTGCAGGGAACTGCTGTTTCATGGCAAAAAAATCCTACAGCACCTCTACAGTTCAGAAGAGATTAATTTTTGCTGAAGTCGTTGTTCCCTCCCTTAAGAGGGTATAAGCAGAGTGAGACCAAATGGTTGTCCAATGCATGTGTTTTTTGAAAAAGATTATGAAACAGTTTTCATGATACATGTGCTGTGGTAACTGCTGTCCTGCTCTACATAAGTGCAGAAGGTGGCATGTTAAATGGTGAAAAACAAACGGTGACAAACAAAAATAGCAAAGAGGTGCAAATCACAGCATTCTCAACCTGCCAGCTTTTGCCAGGCCCCTGTGTGAGGCAAAGCTCCGTCAGCTGACCACAGGGATGTGTGGCAGATGCCTGGGGACAAAAGGCGATGTGACAAGTCAATGCTGCCTTGAATGCCAGTGTTGACTGTTTCTGGCTGGGTTTGGGTTGCAGAGCAGCAGAAAAACAAGAAGGGTACCTGAAGCAGTGCCCATTAACATGGAAGTTACCACCAGTTTCATGGTTAGCAGTTTAAAATGTGCACCTCTTTGTTTTGAGTTTGATTCTTTCTCAGTTTGTTTTGGAAGTCGTGTACTTGGACTGCATTATTGTTCTGTATTTCTTTAGGTATATCTTCGGCTGACAGAACATGAAGCTTTACCTTAGAGCTAAGCTCTTAAGCAGACTCACTGAACTGCAAGTAAAGAGAACACTGCAGCTATGCAAAACATGAAATTATCGGGTCATCTACCCAGGGCTGTTAAATAGCATGCCCTGTACCCTGAGAAGCGAGTACAGCATCTTACATACAGAATGAAGATTCATCTGCAAAAATAAACAAATAAAAAAAAAAAATCTGACACAATGTAACCCAAAGAGGAGAGCAATAATCTCATCCTAGGATTTCATAAAAGAAGTACAGCAGCTACTCTGCTAGAGCATGTCCCATGGTGTTTGCTAAACAGTGTGTGTAGATATAATCAATTGCTCATTAGAGATGCCACACACAACACAGATACAAACAATTGTGCCATTACTGATTTACCCTTGACCCTATGCTGTTACCACATAAGGAATGAGGTACAAGAGCACAAGAGCTAGGGAGTAAATTTTCCCGTTCCTTGTGGGAAAACTTCTTCATCACTTTGCAATTATTGTTCAGGAAGGCAAAAACCTGCTACCTCTCAAAATTATACTGCATGTACCTTTGGAGGTGTAGGCACTATACTGTGAGATCTCCCAAAGTAACCTCCGTCAGTACTGCGAATGGCTCTCCCACGAGCTCACTGTTGTCAGGAAACTGAGAGAAGCCTCTCTGCTCTACCATGTGCAACTCCTGCAGCTGCTGCAACTCATCCCATGTCTGTAGGGAACAAATATCTCTGAATCAGGTGCTTTTGAAGAGACTTCTTACACTCCCCATTTGCCCTATGAGGCTTTCCATCACATCACAGGTGAGAGATGAGTAATTTCTATTGGATGAAGCTGTACAAGAAAATACACCATAGGAGTACAAAGTGTATTTCAACTGCTGATCAACATCCAGTCCACAGGAGTAAGTCTGATATAAACCTCTCCAACATGTGGTGCATGTGGTCACTGGGCTCTCTGCACCTGCTGCTTCCCTTTCAGACCTGCTTCTGCTGAGCAGTGCTGCTCAGCTAATGCAGGCACAGCCCTGAGATCCCACCTGGCTCTGCTGTGTGCCTCTCTGACAGACACGCTGGTTCACATTGGGATGGAGCAGCAACAGCGACGTTCAGCATGTCCTGTTGATGTCTATTTACCCTGACAGCTAAAGTGGAGCCAATAACGATACTTGCAGCAGGCACAGATTATCGTAGGTGCTGTATACAAACAGCATGCCCTAGTTCTTCACAAATGACCCTTGGACTCCACCCTGCTCCTTCATGCAGACAGAAGCCTGTCCCATTAGGTCACAGCAGTGAGGAGGAGGAGACGGGGGTGCCTGTGAGTGCACTGTGCAGCATCTTCCCCCAAGCTGGAGTCCTTCCTGATGTCTCCACTCCAGCTGTGAGAGCGGGGATGTGTACCCTGTTCTTCGGCGATTTCACTGGTTTTTCACCACGAGTATTTTTTTTTTCCTTGAATAAGCCAACCCTCGGTTGTGAGAGAGCAAAGGATACTTTTCAACGGCATCTCCAGTATTCGTAGCAAAGGACAAAAGCTTCGGCTCCCCGGGCTCGAACTCTGGGTGTTTCACGACGAGGGACCACTTACAGTGCCGGCTCTGCGCTTCTGATACCCGTCGAGCCAGTGGGGGCACAGATCTTAAACGCGAACAGTTTTAGCTTGGGCGGGTGAGCAGAGGAGGGCACAGGCGGCTTCGCATCTCCGCGTCCGCAGCCGAGCCCGGGCGGCCCCGGCGCCCTCTGGCGCTGCCGGCGCGGCGGGACAGCCGGGCAAACCCCGCTCCGGCCCGGCGGGAGCCCCTCGGCCGCGGGCCAGCTGGGACACGGCCCCGGGGGAGCGGGGGCTCGGGCTCCACGCGGGATGGAGGCTGCAGCATCCTCCCCGCGGGGAGGGGCCGCCGTGCTGAGGGCCTGCCGTGTGCGTCACTAGGGCTCTCTGGAGAGGAACGAGCCCTACTTACAGGTTTATTTTTTTTCCCCGAGACCCAGATTTCCTAAATCCCGATCCAGTTTAAAAATAGCTCTTCGAAGGATTTCAGCGCCCCCGCCCGTGCGTGGTCCGCGCTGGGGAGCATCACCCGCGCGGGAACACCGGTGTCAGGAACTGGAACTGCTGGTGGAATTCGGCTGCTGCGGGAAAGTGCTCCTAAAGCACAGCAAACCGTGCCTGGTGCACTCCCGTACTGACTCGCAGAGACGGCAGAGCCGGTGTCAAAAAGCAGACTTTGGATTTAATCTGAGAAGAAATTCGCACCCTGCAGCATGTGGCATTCAGTGTCAGGAAATAGCTCCGTGATCTTAGAGCAGCTCTGTGCAGAGTTTTACAGAAATGAACAGATCGTGCTCAGTTTCATATCAATGGACATGTCTCCACTGATTTCATATGTTGATCAGTTTATGATCAAAATCTTATAAATAATGTTATATTAGGAAAAATCCCAAGAACCCATGTAGGGTTAAATGGCTGAAAATACTCACATACAACATTCTTTCACTATGGCTAGACTGCAAGACACCTTAAACTATTAAAAAACCCATTATTCTGCAGGTCTGCATTGAAAGCAATGTGGGAGAATGCAATTTTGCTTAAAGAGCACTAGCTTAAATTAAAAGTGTATCGAGGAAAATCTCAAATACAGTCTTCCAGGTGCTTTGTGGAGTTACATCAGTATAATCTAGAAGGGCTGGGACAGTTCACCTCGGTTGAAGACTTGGACAAAAAGGTTTGTTCTTTCATTCATCATAGGGCAGAAAGAATTCTTCATGCTAAGAAATAAATTCATGTGATGGTTATATCACAGTAAAAAAAAAAATCCAGACAAAGAACACACAACCTCCCACTCCCCCCAAACCCTAAAGTTAAGAAGACTGTTAAAACAGGGAAAAAAGGATGAAAGTAGAAGGTGGAAGGAAGAGAAGGAAGAAAAAGCCTTTATAGAAATTGTTTCTGTTCTTAAAACTGATAATCAGCACTCAGTACAGCAAGGAAATGTCATCACCCTGGAGTTTCTTAAATATCTGTTGAACATGAAAAGACTCCAACAGAATTCAGGCAGAATTCATCTGATGGGTCAAGATGTAGCTATTAAGCGTAATATTCAATCTCTCTTTAAAGAGAAACCCAGGGCTCTTTCGATTCTTTTCAATGAATATAGTGTCTCTAGAAGTAAACTTTAAAAACAGTATGGAGTCCACAGTGCAACCTTCTGGGATTTTTTTATATTTACTCTGTCAGTATAATTTGATGTAATAAAAATAAAGATATGATTACCTCATGAAACTTATGCAGGGCAGGGGAAGGGAGGGGAGGGGAGAGAGGAGGGAAGAGGGAAGAGAAGCAGGAGAAATCTGTGGTGTCTGACTGAATGAATTTTCTTGTAGTGGGGGAGGGTGACTGGGCAGAAATTTTGACCCTAGTCCTGCAATTGGATCCTTCAAGCCTGACCTCTGTGCTACTGCAGTGCTTGCTGGAGCCAGCAGAACTACATGCTAAGTGCAGGGCTCTGTCCATGTGGAACTAACTGGGGATTTGGGACCTTCCAGTTTCCTGCTGTGGAGGGAGGATGAGTTCACCTCTGCGTAAATTCCAGAAAAGGAGCAAGACACTTCCATAAGAGAAAGTTACATTTATTTTTAGATCCTCTGTTCTCTCACTTAATCCCATAGAGATCATGCTGAACACAGCATGCCTCCCCTTCTCCAACTACATGTGCCCCACCTTCTTCAACTACCTGCTAACACCAGGCCATTGCTGCTGAAAAACAGTGTGTCCCATATTTCTCTAAAAAAAAAAAAACCTCACACATAGTTTGCAGTCACTGTTCTGTAGCTGCTGCTGCTGCGGTTGCTAATCTAGCTTTGAATCTGTTTAAATGTTGTGTCCCAAATATGACCTCTGTCAGTGCCTTGTCCATCACTGTGGAGCACAGTGGTTGTTTTGTGCCCCCCCATAAATGCCTTATTTCTTGGCAACCTCTTAGTATACAGGACAGGGAGGCGTGCACCTGGCGGGTCCATGCAGCTGGACAATGTTCTGAATGCATATCTCCACCCGAAGCTACATCTCCTGATTGCTAGAGGAGCTGCATAGAAACTCCGAGACTTCCAGCTGTCAGGTACATCAGGTTGGTGTGCAACTGTCTGTGCTCAAACACCAAGCTTCTCCAGCCCCCAGGAAACAGATCAATCACAGAGGGATGAAATCTGGCAAGAGCCAAGACAGCTGCGCTGACAAGTAAGAGAAAGGTGATGCATTCCGTAATGGACACCTGCTTTTAGCTGTGCTGTGCCAGGCCAGGAGACCGACTCAGAGGCACACCAGCAGTGCACTACTTGGTTACTCTGGACAGTGACCACTGCGCCCGGGAGCATTTTCTGTGGTGCCCATTCCAGCAGGTAAAAGCTGAGATCAGCTTTTAGTTTGAGCCTTCTGAGGGAGGTAGGCAAACCTAATGGGATCATCACAGGGAAATAACGGCTTGTCCAGCTCTGTTGCACTTCTAGACACATTCAAAAGCAGAACCTGAAATATATTGTGGAAATACAAAATAAAAATGTAGGGACTCATAGCATTGCCATTGCTCTGGGGTTTAAGAGGCTCCTGAGCAAAGTTTTTTTGGATCTTCATTCTGGATTGCAAAATTTCAGAGCTAATACACCTCATCCTTTGTTAAATACAGCTATAAATATATTTCACAGAATCACAGACTACTGTTGATTGGAAGGGACCCACAAGGATCTTCAAGTCCAAATCTTAAGTGAATGGCCCATACAGGGATCAAATCCACAATCCTGGTGTTCAGGAACACCATTTTCTAATCAAATGAGCTAATCTCAAGTTGTTGTGGATTCAATCCATGGAACCAAGCTGTACTTGAGCAAGAAAGTTCATTGCTGCTCACAGTTGTCTAGATACCCTGGGGGCAAACTGCAGGCTGGGTAGTGTGCCTAAGAGCCACATTCTAACAAGAAAGAACCTCAGAGGTGTTCCACCATAGCCCTACCACAGAGTGGGGGTGCAGCAGCTGTGATTCTGGAAGTCCTTAACAGTGGTAGGATCACACACCTCTGTTGAGGCTTCAGAAAGATGCCATTTTCTTTAGTGACATTAACCTAGTGGTTATTAGGACTCCTGGTGGGAGATTGTTCTTTGCCTTCCATCCAATGGGGAAGGGAACTGAATTAGATGCATGCAGGATCTCTTAGAGATATAAAAGTGGGCAGGAGTCACTATTTGTTTTCAGTCGTCTGGGATGGTCTGCTTCAAGCAGGATGCTCCAAAAAAGTGCCTGCAGGATTGGGTTGTGCTACAGGACTGGTTTGTACAGGTAAACCAAGCAGAGGAACTCTAATCTCTAGACTGGACTTATTAATGAGTAAGCTAGTCTAAAGAATCAGACAAAATTAAGACATAATATATACTTTCATGGATCAGACACTTGAGCACTTTTGAAGTTTCCCAAGCAATCAAGAATGAAAATACATCAAGAAAATATCAAGTGTTTTCTAAAGATGCTGTATGTCCAGGAGCAATCATGATCTTCCACAAACATCTTGTGTATTCACAGTTCACATTGGCTTCAGCAAGTCTGAAAATCAAGCTTTTTGCTGGCAAATCATAATATGGATTTAGATCCTTGAGTTAAATAGCTTTGCTATTAATAGTTTTGCTATTAAATAATTAATAGCTCTGCTATTAAGCTGCATCGCAAAGGGCTAATGAATTTTGACAGAGAAAAAGGAAGGGATCAGTTAAATATCTTCAGTGATACTGAACTGTGCATCAATACCAAGATCTTGCTCACACTGTCTTATCACACAACTGTTTAAATACAAGATTTATTTGGGATTCTTGCTGGCATCTCTTGGGATTGTTGTCTCTGGCTCATGATGATTTTATGAAGACAGAGGGTATATATCCTCATAACGTGGAGGTGACAAGTTATTACGGGCATAGTCTTCCAGCAGTCCTTCTGGCTCATCTGAACTGTCTTCTGACCTGAAAAGAGGAAGAGGAGCAAATGCAAAAAGAATTTACAAAACACAGAGCATGCAAGAAATTTCAGTGCTTCATCCTGGCAGCCTTATCTGGGCAAAGCACTCCCTGGCTTCTTGAGAAAATGCTACAAGACGAAGTTCTACTGAGATTCAGCTGTTTGCTGTGTTTTTTTCATGAAGTTTAAAAGTGTCAGGAGATGACCTTTGTCTTCACCCTCCCTATGCCTGTCACCCATATTGCTGAGGACAATGGGTCAGTCAGCAGTTTTTCAAACAGATTTTGATAAATGAACTAACAGTGACTTGTGTTGTAGAAAGAATATAGTTGTGAGTAATTCCTATGATTAGAATATTTTTCCTTGGAGCAGAGAACTATATAAAATTATTTTGTGTACTATTTGAGCAGTTCCATACTGCTGTGCAACATCAGTGATCTTGTTATGCCTCAAAACTAGGAAAAGAGGAAGGGCCGGAACGTTGTTACAGTGGGAGAGGAGCATGTTGTGACCAGGCATATTCAGGAGGAAGAGCATCTGGCACCAGACTGACTCTTGTACTGTTGCAAAAATGCCGTTTGTGTGCTGACCCATGTGTTGTGATTGTGTTTGAATGGAAGCCTCTGGCTGTACACATAATAACCTAAAGGTGGTAAGGTGAGCATAATAAAACTTCCACAAACAGGAGCATATATATCTTAAGAAGTAACAAGAATTTTAGTTGACTGAAAACTGAAAGACATTTATAAGTGAATTAAAATTGTATAAAAACACTTTCCAGGAAAAGTATGTTTCCTTACTCAAGAAGAATTCCTAACAAAGACAGAAAAAAAGCCTGAGGAAAGATAATATCCTGGACTAGCTGTAGTTTCCTATGAAACCATACATACTACTTAAAATATTCAGAAGCCTGTGTCTAAACACACTAAAACATTTTAGAAGGTGTACCTCTGATTTCTGGTGTTCTCTGCAGGGTAAGTGGTGTAGTTCTCATCCCCAGTAAAAGCCAGGTTGTCCAGGGCGTAGGCAGGGCAGAAGTGAGGAGAACCCGGGGTGAGGACCGGTGAGGTGCTGGGGGAAACAGCACCGCAGCAGCCGAGCACTGGGTGAAGGTATCCAGGACTCCCAGCAGTGCCTTCCTGGGACAGGTACGGTGGAGGGATGTACTGTACCACTGTGGCACCATGGAAAGTTATAGGCTGGTTAATGCCGGTGAAGACAAAGGACTGTCCGCTCGCAGCCTGGTCAAGTTCCGACGTATTTTCTTCTCTTTCTTTACAGGGCTTGCATGTAAGCATGTTAAATTTACAAACAGCAATCAGAATAAAAGTCACCCCAACAGACAGCAGAATAGGCCCTAGTAACTGAGTCCACTCCAGGTGAGTAATGCCATCATATTTTATCCATCCCATCACAGTGAAAGTGATCCCCACTAGTCCCAAGAACACACCTGAAAAGAGCAGAGTGGTGCCAGCTTTATCCCCATCTGACACCAGGGCGTCAGATCTGTTTGGCTGACAAGGGGTGACAGAAAAGACATTCACGGAGAAATCTTCTACATTGTTGTTGCTTTGCTCCATTACTGAGTATAACGTATCTTCTCCCTCAAGAGAAAGGGGGCTTGTAAAGGACTTGGCAGAGCATTTAAAGTCGAAGGTTCAGGTTAGTTATACAAGAACTTTGTGTGTGTATGGTTAACAGAGTCCATCGTGTGAAAGAATAAACTTTGCTTGGAAGAATAAAGGTCTGGGAAGTGAAGCCTGAAGCCACTACTAAAGATTTCTTGAATTACCACCATAACTTCCGAAATGGCTTCACCCTTGCATGGCTGCCTGTCTCTTTGTTTTTCTTCTTCTTTAATTTAGCACCCATGATACTGTGCCCATTCTGGATAGAAGAAAAAGGAAGCTGGAGCTATCACAGCTTTCCCTTGGCCCCAGCTAGCTGATGCATCCAACATATGGACAGCATATGTTTAGTCAACAGCAGTGAGGAGATCCTTGCTCTCCACTTCCTGCTCCATTTTCTGCAGGAAAATTCCACACAGCCATTCCTAGGAATGCTTTTCCATGCTCTGAAGCATGACATTTATAGTCATGCCTGGACCTCTGTTGCAGCTCATTTTGCAGTTCATGGTTTAAAAAAAATGTCAAAGCAGGCGTTCTGATATTTTTCTGGGGCAACCACTAGGTGAGCAGGAGGGTAAGTGGCAACGGGATGGTGAGCACTGGAAGAGCTGTTGGCTGTGGGAGAAATGTTATTTCAAGCCAGCCAAAGCTTTTCAGCTGGTTGAAGGTAGCATAATTATCCTGTAACTTCTCCTTAACTGTGGACATTTTTTGTTGTGGGATTTCTATGCCTTAAGGTTTATACAGAATAATGCCCAAATACCCTGAATAGCACATCACTGAAGGAATGAGAAAACATGTCCTGTAATGCTAAATTTGACAGAGTGAGGAATCTTATCCTGTACTCACAAGTACTTTTCTTCATATCACAAGGAATTGTTCTGCTGAACTTATGTGTCATATATTAAACAGACAGATTATTGAATTTTGAGATTTTCTGTTTCCTAACAGTTTCAGACTAAAGTAATTGCTGTTGGAGGTTTCTGGTAGAATGTCGTTGTATAATTCCTTAAGGAGGAAAGATCTCCAACTACTCTGTCTGTTTTGACTGGCATGGCAGGGTACTACACACGGGTCATTGATTACTGCTCAGGCAGTAGAACACATAATGCCATCTCCTGTTACCGACAGCTCTGGGGAAGCAAGCTTATCCTGAGATTTATATGATTAAAAATAGCTCTAGAACTAGAAAATTCACCTTTCAGACTGCTTCTTCAAAGTCAGTAAGAGTGCCTATGGTCTACTGTATGGCCACATACAGTATGACAACAGCTCCCTTCTGAAAATGGCTACTCACCAAATTTGGCATCTTCAGAACTGATGCTGAATGCAATTGCAGATCTCTTTCTCCTTTTTTTAGCATGCACACCTTGAGGAATATTAGTGCTGGATTCCTTAAAAAACCAGCTGTGAGGTTTCCAAACTCAGCATTATTAAGTCGTTCCTATTACCCAGGGTGTCAACAAATTTTCTGACAAATACACTCAAGATCGGCCTTTGCCACAACACTAAGCCTGGTCAGCATTCTCTGCATCTCTTGAGCAAAGAGATCAGTCTTGCAATGCAGTGGTTTTGTATGATGACAACTAAACCAGAAAGTGCTGAAATACTAGATAAACTGCCCTTGTATTGGTAATTATAGCCAAAGTCTAAGTCACCTTTAACCTTACATTTGTTAAACTTTATGGAATGAACTGTTACTGCTCTTTACAAGTCAGGTTTTTCCATACCATGAATCATTCTTGCCACTGCTGAATCTTTCAGGCTTTCCAACATCCTTTTAAAAGCAGCACTATATTACAATAGCTGTCTAACTAATAGTTTATACAGATGTAGTGTCACCTTGATCCTTTCATTCATTCAAGAACTCTGCAACTGCTATTTGCAATGGGATCGTGCTGGAGCACTTCCTCAATCCTATGGAATGGTTCTTAGATCCTGTCTGGAATCAGAATTTTCCAGGTTGGGTGTTGTGTCACCCCAAGGCTGTCTCTTTGCCTCTGGTCTAGGACATGACTTCATGATTACTGAGCAAGTGCACAGCAGAGCTGGAGAATACAGGCTTCTTTTTTTCCTTCCAAAGTTACATGCCACTTGAACTTCTAAAATAGGATGGAAAACACTCTGCATTTGGTGTGCTAGGATCTACACTAAGGTTACTCCTTTCCCTGTAAACTGTCTCCCTTTTGTTGCCTTTATGCCTCCTTACATTTCTCCAATTATTTCCCCCGAGAGTAGTAATGCTGCAGTCAGGCAGCTGTCCAGATCTTAAGAGATTACTGGATCACACTCATTTTTTTAAGACCAGTGCTTTTCTTTGCCAGTAAGTCTATCTTCTGGGGACTCACTTTAAAATGCTGGTTTACTAAATACAACCCTTTTACCTGGTATGACTCCTAAGCAAAAGAGTTTTGTGAAACCAAGGAACATTGGTCAGAGTGAGGTTTTTTAGAATGTGTGCTGTTTTCAGACCTCACTACAGTTTTGTTCTCATCTGCTTCAGACCCTACCCTTGAACACAAGGTCCACTTTGCTTTTCATTCCTCCATATAATTTTCTATTACCAATGCAGACTTCCCCTGCAGTGCTTGATGCTGGGAAGCAGGTGCTCTGCACCCCCTCAGGTCTCTAACCTGTTTCAAGAGTCATCCTAGTGAACACTGACAGGCCACCACTTAACCCTTTTCTCCTCTCCTTATATTACCTATTTTTACATAGTTGTTCACATTATCAGCCTGTTGTAGTAAGGTTTTATTTTCTTGCACACTAGTAATATAAGCAGGGACTTAGTCCCAGAATACACAAAAGAAGCTGCACAACACATGGTACTGCACATTGACTAGCTTTAAAACGAGTAAGTACCAATTATCACTCCATAATGAAACATTCAGTTGTAGGGAGATAAAGGAGCCAATGGTTTGACTCAGTGGGACCTTTTCCTAGAGAAAGGTAACTGCACATGGCACCTTTAGGGGAACACATGAATTACAGATGTAAGAGCAGTACATGAAGAACCACTGTGAGTTGGCCGTTCACCCCTGAACTACTGCACTGCCAGCCTCAAAGCATAAATAAATTGTGAGGAGCAGGTTCAGCCAGCTGCCCACAAGTCCATTTACCAGCAAGGTGGCTTTACATCCTCTGGGGAATGTTGCCTTGTGAGCAGGCACACCAAAATGAAGGTATTTTCATGCCTAATTGTTCAGATGCATGCATGATAGAAGGAGGAGCAAGGATCTAGATGAAGTCTGGCATGTTCACTGCAGAAAAGTGGAGTTATTGGCCCTACAAGTCATGACTCTGAAGACATAGGATAGAAAAGGGATAAATGGATACAGCAACACAAACCACAAAGGGCAAAGATGGGGCAGGTGCAACCCAGCAAGTACTGCTATCCTAAAAATACAGCAGCATTGCAAAGGTTTGAGCAATCTCAGTTTTTCTCATGAGTTAACTGTTCATTTTTTGTAGCTGCTGGTGATTCAGGAAGAAAGACTTTTCCTAGAGAAAAGGCATTAATTTATATTTTAGTGAATCCCTCTCATATCCAAAGGATTGCAGTGTTGCAGTCAGAAGCAGAGCAATGTCAGTGCAGGCAGCAAGGAAGAGAGACCTTAACTTCACTTAGAGAGGGCAAGCAACCCTTACCTCCCACTTTGCCTGTTTAAGTAAGTGTGAATCAGTAACCAGCTTGATTTGCTCCCTAGCATTTGTATGTCAAACACTTAAGCTAACCTTAGGGGAGAAAGAGGGTTATAGCACCATTAGTGGGACAGTAAAGTATCTCACTTCCTCAATAAAAATGCTATTCCGTATTATTTTAAGCTACTTTTATAGTTTTACAAGGTGTTGCTTCCTTTCTAATACAGACATTTCACTCCTACTCCCCACATCAAAAATTCCTCCCTCTAATACCGTTCACCCTGTGGTAGCTTTCAGCAGTGAAGGCAGACCTGCCAGCCTCTTACTCACATTTTCTGACCTTGCTGCAACAGATTTCAACAACACAGTAGGCAAACACTGTTGCACTGGCTATGTTAACTCCTTCAGTGCTGAGCAGTTTATGGAGACGCACCCAGCACATCCACTGAGCTTCCAAGTAATGATTCTCTAAGTCAAAAATAGAAGATGCTAATACAGCTGTAAACTGGTCTATTTCCTAAGCATCTTCACAAAAATATTCAGAGATAAATTCTGTTTCCAATCCTTCTTTTCAGGAGTAATATCCAAGGAAACTCGGGTTCTGAGTCTGAAGTCAGGTCAGCAGTTTCCTGAACCATGGTTTCTGTGAAGACTGCACTTTCAGAAATAAAGAGATCCACACTGAAGACTCTGCAGTAGATGATCAAAACACAATAACCTTGAAGGAAAACAAGATTATGTCTCTTTTACAGAGAACTCAGATGAGTCAACATATTCTGCTTCATTTGTCTGGTCTCTTGGGTACATCTTGGGAACAACTGACTGAGCAAACTGCAGGCAGAAGAAAAGGTTAATATTTTTTCAGTTTGCCACCAGACACAACTGCATTTTTTAAAAAAAGATGGTGAAATATTTCCAGATTTGTTTAAACACTTTTCATCATTTAGCCTTTTCCAAAAGTGAGTGTTCTGAACAACAGCATAAAGCTAACATAGGTCTTTGTTGCATGAGATCTTTCAGGTAAAATACCCCAGCTTCTGTTCTTGTTCTATAATAGAAGGATAAATTGAGAGAGGAACAGGCTTCTTAGACATGTGCAAAGCTTTGTATGCATGACGTGCATGGCAGTGGGCCCCACTGTTTAAACAGTAGAAGCAAAAGCTTAAAAAAAGAGTCATAAAGATGGCAAACTATAGCTTGTATTGCAGATTGCCTACAAGGAGCAACATCCTTGAAAAACTCAGTAGGTAAAAAAATGTTTGAGAGAAAAGACAACAAAATGCCTACTGACTTTTGTGGATTCCCTTTCTTCATACAGACATTTCCCATGGCTGAGTCATGCCAGTTTAATCAGCTCCCACATACTAAATCCCCCTCTGTGCCGTGTTTGCTCATTACTCTGTGTGCATAAGCCCCTCAGCTCTATTGCTGGCTAAATATACCTCCCTGGCTGCCTGGTTTGTTTTTGTGTGGCTGCACAAAGAGCTGTCCTAGCATGACTGAGGCAACGACACAGAATTGGAAATGGCAAATGCAGGAGCTCCTGAACATCTCTCTAAAGCACTCAGCAGGTGAGAGGTACATTAACAGAAAGGTGACACATGGCATTCACTTTTCCCTAGGCACAGTAGGGAATTTAAGTTCTTAATTCATCATTTGGCATTCTGTTACAGCCAAGTTCTCTGAAATTCAGCATGATAGACAGCAAGCTGAGGTGTAACTGAGGTACCAAAGCACACAGGTGTTCAGAGACTCAGCTGAACAAGACAGAAATTACTCTTGCAAAAAGTTTAAATGCTGCCAAGTTCACCAGGCTGAACCAAGCCCAAAGAGTTGCTCTGCCATTTCTATTTCTGGTCATAGAATCAGGTCTGTTTTACTAAGCTGTACTTTTCTCAACCAGCATTCGGAGCAAGTTGTAAAACTTCAAAAATCAGCAGCAACTCAGTTCTTCCTAATTATCTTAACCTACTACAAGCTAATCCTTCAGTTTGGGAACAGGTGCAAACAAACACAAAATAGAACTAGAGCCTCAATCCTGAAGGCAGGCCACTACCACTGTCCTGGGGTTGCAGCAGGATGGAAGAGCTAATGTATTTCTGAAGGGTCTGTCAAGTGCTGTGTCAGCTAAAAACATCTAGCGCATGGGTTTCCACGAAACTGCCGCTCCTGCACCTGCTGATAAGTAATGTCTGCACCTGGAAGATATCATTGCTTTGTGGTGCTCACTCTCAGACAGTAAGCACTCCTTGTATAATCCATGAATGATGACATAAAACAGCAGAATAATCCCCCTGAAACCAGTCATTACCACAGTTAAACTGTTAGCCTATTAACTATCCTCAGGGCTGCCTTCAGGCTCTTAACTGCAGCTAAAACTGATTTTCGTGTAGGGATTACACTTACATAAGGACCAGAGATAGTCTAAATATGGAGTGTTTGTTACCAGGCAGACCAAAAGGTAACCACTGAAGCTCTTCATAGCATCTTGGTACCAGTCTTAACAGCCTTATTTGTGAATGCTCTCAGAGTACTTGTAAAGGCAATAACTTTGCAAATAAGTATTTCCCGCAAAAGTCATGCAAAAACAGAAATAAAAACACTTCCTAATTATTTCTTTTTCTGAAGCTCCGAACAGATTTAATTAAAATAATCAAAAAAAGTTGATTTCTACTTAGTGACTTCATTATAAAAAGAACAGCTATAAATAGAAAGTGAAGCTGTAACAGAACAAGATGAGCATTTAATGTTCTTGCAGCAAACTCCCTTCAGACTACTTCAGCAGAGGCCCAGCATTACCTAGCATTTTTTGAAATCCAAGTTCATTGTTTATTCTTCCTGATGAAAAATTAGACACAGCCAACATTATTGCTTTTATTACAAAATGTAAATAAATTCAAAAATTGAAAATCTGTCTGTACATTTTAATTAAAAATTAAGTGAACTGTCAGTCCTTTATGAGCTGGTGTCAGATGTGGCTAAGGAAATAGGTGAAAAAGATGAGGAAGAAGATGGCGAATATTCATTATTTGTTATTGATGCTTTTTCTTCATATTTTGGTGGTGATTCAGAGGAAAGGTATAGCATTGGTAAAATATCTGAAGGTGAGCTGCTTCCAGAAATTGTATATATGGATTCATAGTCTCTAACAGCAGCTGTTCTTTCATCATCAGCAAGCTGCGCTCTATAAAACACAAAACTATGTATTAGCATAATTCATTTATCTACAGTGAGTGAAATTTGACTTGATTTACATAAACATACATGTATGCACACACTTTCTAAAATTCCCCGAAGCAAAGAACTTGCATAAGCATTAGGATTTCATTCTGTGGGCTACATTATGACTCATACGAAAATTCCATAACTTCAGAGGGGAAGGGTAAAACAAGCTGCCTTTTAACCTTTCAGATCACCAGTCACGGCCCGGCTTATGGGTATTAGCTGCTTCTGGCTGTGCTATTCCACAATCTTGTTAAATCTTCTTCTGATCCTTAGGTCCTAATGTTCTTCCCTTTTGAACTATTATCACATACACAGTCCCCTTCCTTTATAAAAGACAGTTACTAGACTTAGAACTGCATCACAAAAAAAAATCACAATCCCTAGCCTTTTGAGACCTTGCAGGAAAGGCACGCAAACTTTTACTAGGCATTCTAGCAATCCATGACAGACATACTGAGTAGTATTCCTGCTCAGAGCTGGAGAAACAGAAGCAACTGGACATTACCAGACTGCAAAGTTTCCAGTGACATTCAAGGTGAGCAGCCAAGTATTCACTGTCCTCTTCTAACCATCATAGCTGGATCCAGATTGGTTGAACTCACATTGCTCTGGTACCTTGCTCATCTCACCCTGGAGCTGGCCCTCAGCATATTGCTGCAGCTGCTCCCTAAGGAAAGTGAAGAACTCCTCACTCCTCATGATTCACTGACCCTTGCTTTTGTACATACATCTGTACCCATATCAATACTGAGTGAGGAGCACAAACACAGAGCAGTCACCTCGTCTTCAGTGCTGTTACTGGTCTGTAAGGGTTTTCAAAGGAAAGCAAAATACTACAAGGCAAATGCTGAGGTGCTATGTAACAGATTGCACGAAAAATGCAAGCAGTTCTGGGATCAGACCATGACTCAGCTTACCAGTAGCTCTCTCATCCAGCACAGGCTGCAGCACAGTGCTTGCTGACAGAACACTGAGCAATGGCCCAAGGAGGCAAATCACCTCTGTCCAGTAGCCACCAACATACGAAATGTGTATCCCCTGCCATACTTGGGATCTTCAACCATGGCACTGTTACGAACAACAAGGCCATTGCTTCTCTTCCATGAAAGTGCTTGGGAAGCAATTTGCTCTAGTCAAGATGCCCTGCCAGCAAGCACTGAGCCATGAGAGAGCAGGATTTAGTGACAAACAGCTAGAGCACCCCCAGCCAGAAAACATCACAGCATGAGGTCAGGTATTCTGGGCCCTGTATCCAAGCTTGAGGTGTTTTATTCACTCCACGAAATGCTATCCCAACAAACTGCCTCTTTATGTACATACGTTCACAAGACGGAGAAATCCAGACAGGCATTAAACCATACCCACATGATTTTCCAACAATTCCAGGGATGGTGACTCCACCACTTTTCTGAGCAGCCTGCTCCAATGCTTTACAAACCCTACCATGAAAAAAAAACTTCCTAATAGCTAAGATAAACCTTCCCTGGCACAGCTTAAGGCCACTTCCGCTTGTCCAGTTACTCATTGCCTGGCAAAAAAGGCTGACCCCCACCTTGTCACAATCTCCTTTCCAGCAACTGAAGAGAACAACAGGGTCTCCCTCAAGCCTCCTTTTCTCCAGACTGAAAAACTCTAGCTCCCTCAGCCACTACTCCACAGGACTTATGCTTCAGACCCTTCACCAGCTTTGCTGCTCATCATAAAGGGCCCAAAACTTATCCACAGATTCATGGAATAGCCTGGGTTGGAAAGGATGTTAAAGA
>VYZT01042518.1:0-82124 GCA_013400735.1 Pomatostomus ruficeps
TTTGTTATACTGGTGTTGCCTGGGCAAATGCTACAACTATGGCATTGTCCCTGCCATCAGAATACATTTGTAAAACTCTGTTGAATAAAGGCTCTCTAGTACAGGAATAACTGTGACTTGTCACTTTAAGAATGTGCAATCATTCTTCATTACTTACTACAGTTCTACCACAAATCCCAGTGACCTCCCTGTTGCCTGGAAACCCACTCTGGTGCCTTGGGTCCTGTTCCAAAGCACAACCAGAATTTCCTTCCCAGCTTACCATCCACTTTCTGCATATCAGTAAAGCCAGACTCATTCATTCCAAATGGAGCCTGTCCAGCCAACACTGAGGCCAACTACCCTTTCTCTATTTCTCCAACTCTCAGCTACCTTCAATGCAGTTTTCTGAAGAATCTTGTTCCCCCACGGTTCTGCCTCCCACATTTTCTGCAGGTCCCATTCCAGCTCTCTGCAGAAATCCGGGAGACATCCTCTCTCCCCAACCTCCTTTTGTCGTCCACAAACACAAATTCAGTTCAGTTTCCAAGACACACACGTGAAAGATGGATGGATTAACTTCTTCCCATCAAATTGAAATTTTTGTCTAGATTTCATACACCTTACAAATGACAAAGTTCCCCACAGGCAGAACTGACCTCCTCATTGCTCCTCTCTAGTGTTCAAACCCCTTCACTGGAGATCTTCCCCCACCCTTCTTCTGTAAGCTTTTAGTGGGGCTGTAGCCTTTCCTGGGACTATCTCAAGCTTCTCTCTGCTTAAATGTTGTGTAAAGTCAGTAAATGATGCCTTAAAACATAATTTCCAACCCATTCTCACAAGTAAGCAGATTTTATCACTTCTCCTCCTGCCTATTCTCATGCCTGTTCCCCTGGCCTTACTGAGTCCCACCATCTCCTCTTCATATCCTCTCAAAAAGCTTCTGCAAAGACTATTTCTCAAACATAACACAGCCCAGCTCCTCATGCTGACCATGCCATTCTCTGCATTTTCCCACCATTCTCCCAGTCTCCACACAGAACACGAGCTGTAAGTCTCAGTTTTGAGACCCTTTACAGCTTCTATTTCACTTCTAATCACACCTCTACTTAGCCCTCACTGACTTCTCTCTGTTAATGATGACAGACTTTATTATCCAGTTACTAAATTTTGAAACAAGTACCTTCAGCTTTTCTTGTCATACGTGTCAGAAACTCTCTGTAAATACCTGCAAAGTCATGTTCAGAGACTTGTGAAACTCAGTTTTAACATGATGCCTACAAAAACCCCAGACAAGTACATGATAATTCTTATTTGAGGCACCTGACTGTAAGACTGCACATACTGCTGACCTGTGCTGGCACATTTTTAATTAGCAGTGCTGGTGCTGTTTCTTCCCTTTGCTTTATGTAGGTTGTAAACTTTTTTGCTTAGAAACCATCTTTTTATTCCTTTAACATGAAATGGGCATAGCAAATATCTGACTATTTTATTAGCTAAGCAAGCAAATTCTTAAAAGAAAGGTATCTTAAAACAGAGAACTGTATAACCCCTTCCAGGTGCATGAAATATATCTTGCAAAGGATATGAAGATGAATATAACAATTTGGCATTGTGTCAGAAAGAAAACCCACCAATTGGGATGGATGATGATAAAGAGAAAATCAAAAATTCATGGCATGATTTAGTTGAATGTAAATCTGAAAAACACCCCAGCAGTGTCAGGGAAATTATTCTATATTTGTTTAAGTGAGAGGCTGCACAGGATGCAATTCAGCCATCTGTGCTTGGCCCATCTGTACTTTGAAAAGTACTGCAGGACTGTACTGCAGCACTTCTGCTGTCAAACTTTGGAGACATTACAAGAGATGACAAGGAGCACGAATGGCGGGTGACAGCACATTGATTGAGATCTCTCTTTCAAATTGTCTTCTCTCCAGTCCTTTACAGATGCATTTCAAATCAAAATCACGGACTAAATCTTCCTATGAACTCCTTGAAATCACCTTGTCTTTCCTGAATTGTCCAGCTATATCTTCCAATGGAAAGATAAACTACCACCATCAGTTTAATGGTTATATATAAAAAACAAAATCAATAGTGCTCTAAATAACAGAACTAACAAAGCCTGGTTTGCTTCAGATTTGTTTCCTATGCCCCAATGGCTTTGAGCCCGCAGAACTCTCCAAAGTCACATGTGCCAAAGTCATGCCCAAACTCCCCTCCCACACAACTAAATCTCCAAGGAGCAGCTGTGGGGACTTTCCCGCTGTCTGCATGACTGGGGTAAGGCCAGGCAGCCCAGGGAAATGCAAACTCTTCCCCTTGGGCCTCTCTTTTCAGCCCAATTTTCTCAATTTTGCCCCAAACCAGATGGGAATCACTACTTCCACTCCTCTGCTCGAGCTGATTTATAAGTTCAACAGGTGTGAAAGGCAGTTCAGCAAACAGGTTGCGCAGCCTTTACTACAAACACCTCAAATACATTTAAATGCAATAAAGAAAAATAGTTCCTGATTCAGATAATTCCTCTCCATGGGTTTATTTTAAAAGTGGGGGAAATTGTGTTGAAGCCAATAAAGTACTGATGCCGAGGCCTTTCCCCACCCCGCCCCCGACTGCTGTGAAGAAACAGCTCTGCAGCATTTATCAGGGACGCAGGGACAGCCCTTTCAGGTCTCTGCCATTGGATGGGATCTCCTTTCAGTAGTTTCCTTCCTCTGAGATACAAAAAAGGCAGCTGCAATGAATTCATATGTATCTATTTGGAAAACACTGCAGTTTAGTGTGAGTGGGCTGATACAAAGCCTTACTAGCAAAGAACTATATCTATGCTGCAAGGAAAGTAGCAAAACCCACTTAGCCATGAATTAACACATAATGAACAACTGACAATGATTATTTCAACAGAGTGCTGCTGACCTGCTTCAACACTTCCTTCCTTTTTCTCTAATCATATTTGTATTATCCATCAATTCTCTATGTAATAGTAAGTATTGCTTCCCCCAACACAGAAGTGTAAATGACTGTCTTTTGTTTGGTTTTTTTTTTTTTTTTTGTATGAGAATGCAAACCTTGTGACTTAGGGCGCAGCAGAGCTCAACACATCTCATGGACCTTTACTCTGATAAGGCTTTGCTACAGAATGAGGGAATTCAGTGAAGTGTGGTAGGTGTAATTAAAATTGTGTTATGCTGCTGATCCACAGGCAGATAAATTCTATAAGAATTAAATTGCATTGGTTTGTTAAAAAAATTGGCTGTTCGTTTCCTTGTAAAAAACATCATCAATTTAAAGACAGTGAATCTATAAATCCGAAATGAATTACAGTAGTGCACAAGTTTCTCAGAATAAACAGAGGTCTATTTACTCCCCTACCAAGAGACTCAACACTTTAATGAAGGGTGCAGTGAACCAGTTTCATAACAATTACAAGCCAAAGGGATCTACATGCACAGATTGCTGACACTGGCACATTAATCCACTTTTTTTCCCACCCAGACTATAAACTTCTTAGCAGAAAATACAGAGATTTTCGGGGAATGAAGGTAACAGGTTTAAATCAAAATGTTCTGTTTGTAATTTTTTAAATTGTGGAAACAAATATGATTAGTTGCAAACAAGCTTGGCATCAAAGGACATGATGTGGGCAGATCTCTTGGCTTGGAGTTGAAAAAAAATTTGGGCTATTTTGGTAATGTTTCATCATCCTTAAGAGTACAATCACAATATGTTCTATGTGGAATATTATAAATAAAGAGTCCTGCTTGCTTGTAATGTGGACCTGAAGTTCAAAGAGACTGGTCTTTTGGAAAAGTTACTCTTTATCACATTTATCAGTCTGTAAAAATCGGAGTAAAAAGTCACCTGTTACAATCGTGTCTAACAAAATATTAATACTCTCTCATGGACAGCAGCAATTACTCACAGGGCTGTAGAGATAATGGGAAGAAACTAATGGAAATTACTTTGCACATGCAAGCAAATTCTTGAATTAAAATCAGATGAAAGTCAGATAAAACTGCACCAGGTTTGAAGCTGAAGCCATGTAAAAAAATTTTAGTTAATGGGCATGCCTTCATTCTGAAAAGAACATTAGCTCATACTGGCACGTAATCTTTTGCAGATTTACCTGTGAATATTTATAATAAAGTGAATAATACTTATTATATGATCTTTTCCTCAAGTCATTTATGTAGTTAAGATGATGATAATGTACAATAAAGATTACATAAACAGGATGAAGGATTAGGGCTGAAGAGCAGGAGTAGCTCATACATAGAAGAGAAGCAGACAGACATTTTCTGGAAAGAATCCATTCTTGTGCTCATGAGAAAAGAGTTAGGATCAAACAAATGGATGTGGGGCAGGACAGAGCCAAACTGTGTGTGCTCAGGCAGTTTGCTGGTGATGAATTGAAGTTTTTGGTGGCACACAACAGATTCGGAAGATCTGTTCTGGTCATTTTATGCCAGGAGATCAGGTGGTGCCGGAGTTGGGATGTGAGCTGGGGAAAGAGGGGAGAGCAGGATGCTGACACACAGAGCACCTGTAAGCCCGCCAAGGAGTGACTGAGTGGGAAGAGAACGAGACCGAGGTGCACTGGAAAACAGGACGGGTTATGAAGGAGGATGTAAAAAGAGGGATGAGGAGACACAGACTTTCCTTCTGCTGCTGTTTCATTGCCACGCCACACATTGCCCCGAATTTTCTAATTTTCCCATTGATTTTCCAACTAAAATAATCAGCTACATCTTTAAGGATAATGTCAATAGTTCTTGAGAGAACCAACTGAAGTCCACCATTTCCCTTTTAATTTAGACTCCCAAAGTTCTGGTAGCTAACAGTGAGGAAAAAAAAATATCAAAAGATGAGACCTGTGACTTGGTTATATCAGGAAACTACATTTTTCACTTCCATAGTTGTAACTCTGGTAATTTTTTCTTTCTTTCATCCATAAATAGGTACTTAATTCTGAAATCTGACTGTCTACCTTGTCCCTTTTCATATTGTTTTTAATACAGGCAGCAAATCTCAGAGGAAACTTCTATTCACTCTTAACTGTTGCCATTTATTTTTCTTGTAGCAGATATATATCAGTTCCTTCAGTATGTCATTTATTACTGGGCTCCTAAAAATCTCTTTGGCAAATCTGTGGGGTTTTTTTACTACATATTCTCAGAATACTTGTAGGGTGTCAGTAAGACTTATTTATATATGAAGTTATTTATGGACAGGAAACAACACATCTGTTTCCTTTAAGAATGATTCCATGTGCAGATAAACCTAATATTATATTCTCAAGGAATTCACAGAAAGTTAATAGAATACGTAGTTAGAAAGTGCTCTAGGGAAAAGTATCTTGATGTCTTGTTAGAATTAGGCTACAGTGATATTAATCTTTTCCTTCTTATCTAGGTGCGTATGCGACATCTGAAATGCTAGTGAGCCTTTCCTGGAAAAGATGTTTCAATATCCATCTAAGAAGAACAAAAAAGGGTAAAATCCAGATCACTAGCAGCTTTAGGACAGCAACCAGTTGCATTGAACTACACTCTACCAACCTGTTTTTCAAAATTGTTGACAGCCCTAGGTATCACACAGATATCATAAGGCTACTTGTAAAAGTGGTTTTGTTCTTGTTCTTCTGAAGTTAATCCCTTCCAGGGACAAATGAAAACACAACCCGATCACTGCAGTGTCTGCCTGACTTGTTCATTTGAAATTCCCCCAATTCTTCTGGGACAGATTCAGATCATCCACATTACTGTGCACATTTTATTCTCATCCCCAGAATCACACAAGGAGGGTGCCAGCATTCAGTCCCTCCTTCTCCCAGAAGCGAACAGAGTACCAAATAAGCAAAGTAGGTAATGAAATTATGCAAATAATGCAGGCCTGAACCCAAACTGCACACATTTACATTTTATTCTAAAGCATGCTCTAAGCTAAATTCAAAATTTTGTTTTCTCCAACTGCAAGTCTGTAGGGATACCAACAAGTTGCCCAGGAAGCCCAACATCTAGGGAAATTTGGTTTTGATTTGCTTGGTTTACACCTCCAAGTCCAGTTAGAAGCAGTTGTGCTGGTGACAGATCAGGCTTAAAGTGATGAAGCTATTGGCTTGGCTTCCTTCAACTTACACACTCAGGCTCTTGGTTCCTTCTGTAAGTACAGGTGGGCCAAGCACAAGGTGAGATGATTGTGGCTCCTACATGGGGAGTGCTCAGTCCCCAGCCTGAGCCTGAACATGCTGTGAGTACTGAAAACCTGGAGCAGCACAACACTGCAATGTTACAGCAGAAGGTTTAGTGTAAAAAGTAGTATTTGAATAATTTCTCATTCTTGCTACAATCATTAACATAAAATCAATTTATGTTGTGACATTTTCAGTTCTCATTATGATCTCTGTCACAAGAGGGAGGATTTTAATCCCCCATAAAGTCTTTAAGAGACAGAAGAATAACATGCACTAAGTGCATTATACAGCTTCTAATGTGACCTTTTCACAGTTCTGCAGTTTGACTGCCTGGTCACTCCTGTTCCTTGGCTGTCTTGGTAATCTGAGAGGAACAGGTGGAATGCTAAATAATCAAAATACAAAATCTTTAAAAGGTTAGCTTCACACTGCAAGTGACTTACAGGTTATATATACTCTGTACTCTTTAATGTGCAGCGCAGAACAAAGCTAGGAAGAAAAGGAAATAACAGACAATGATTGTTCTTATGTCAGTGACAAAAAGTATTTGGGAAAAGAATAAGATGGGTGTGTGATGGCTACTAATTTTAGCCTGCCAATAGTTCACATGTATTTGTAAAATAATCTACTCTTGATGGAGATGTGGGAAGGTCTAGTCACCCTTCACCCTTAAAAGATCTGAGGGCCCCAGACAGTACACTATGACACAATGCTAATCCTTTTCCTGCTATTGTGGTTTTGGGGGTTTTTGTTTGCTTTGTGTGAAACTTAAAAGCAGTCAAGCGTGAACCTAGCACTAAGTAAAGTAAGTGGCAGGTGATCCTCTTCTCTTGTTATTGTTTTCAATTGTGGCAAAGGGACCCAGGGTCATGCAAGAAATGAGGGAATTGCCAAGTGCTAAAAGAAAACTGGGAGAAGCCAATACATCCAGCCAAAGAGAGTATGGGCCAAATGGGGCTGATATGACCCCTCACCTGAATGTACTGGACTAAAACTGAGCATCTCCTGCTGATTCTTTAGTGTTGCCCTGAGTTACTGTCCCACAGCGAGACACAAGAATTCTCCCAAGGAATAGGGATGGGGACACAGGCTAAGAAAGTAGGTCAGTTTCTAGCAGAGTTCTGCGTCAGTAGAAAAAAAAAAAATCTAAGAAGGGCTGGACAAAAGGTACAAAATATCTCATGGAGTGATAATGTATCCCCACAGTACTCTTACAGATGTACAGAAGGAAGGGAGTGGCAATAGAGGTGTCAAATGAATAATAAAAAATATGATGGGCACTATACTATAAAGATAAAAACTTTATATAGTGTTCCTTTCTTACAGGAAAATGTTTAGAAATGAACAATAACAACAACAACAACAACAGAACCCTAAAAGGGAGAAAACTCTTCTTTAATGAGATTTTAGAAAGAATCCTACTATACAGAGAGAAGATCAGCTCTGGTGGGAAGAGGTCTTTGTGAGGGCAGGGGAGAGGTCACCTCATGAGGCACTGCTGAGTTTGGCTTCAAAGCTCCTATGAAGCTCCAACTCCATGTCCTATTTATTCATCCTACAAATAGGGTTTTTCAAGTATTTGAAACTCATAAGCAAATTAACTTTCTGCTCACGTGTCTGGGAAGACTTTCAGAAAGGGGAAAAAGCCACAACCAACACGCAGAGAAGCTCCTCTCTATTCCCTACCGAAGTGGCAATAATCTCAATTGCTTTGTAGCCTATAAAGCAATAAAGAGCTGCTAAGATTAATTAAACTCTGAAGAGAAACTGAAGTGTTTAATCAATCGCCAGTGCTTTTTGTTGCCACTACACCATTCATAGGGATTATTATATAGCAATGTGAATTAGAAAGCAAAGCAGTAGCAATATAAGAAGGGTATTACAAGTTAGTGTTTGGATCTCTAGTTCCAGGTATCGAGGGCTTGCTTTTTCATAGTGTAGGAAAGCTATTAACCAGTTCACACTGACCATTCCCTTCAGCTATGAGTGCTCAGCACTTCGGGAAATCAGGCCTCAGGGTTTCAAATCAGGAAACTGGAAAATTAGAAGATGCAGCTAATGACCCTTTATGAAAAATCTGGCTTAGCAAGATGGGCACCATTGCAAAAGAAATCAGAGCCAGGGACTGCACCAGAATTAAATTCTCCAGGAGAGCACACAGTAACTGCTCTGCCTACATGCAGTTTTTTCTCTCTCTGTTCTTCACCCTTTTGCAATTTTGCTGCCTCTTGGGCTCTGCAGCTTTGGAGAAATATGATGGAACTGTTGGTCCTGTACTCTGCAACCTGATATAGCCAAAAGAGCAACACTCTGTATTGAGTGAGAAAATGATGCCATGGACTAAATGGTAGAAAAATATGCAATAAAACCATTGCATACAGAAATGAGTTGAATCAATCCTATCTAACAGATAGACTTGGCAACCTTTCCGAATTTTAGGTGTACTTTGAAAATCAAACAATTATTTGACAATGATTTCAAGTATCAAAGGTATTTTCAACCACATTCAGGATGCTTCAAAAGACACTTTCCTCGAAAAAAGTGAAAACATGATCTTGAAAAATTCCCAGGCTGGTGACATTCAGGTGTGAGATGAGAAGAGAAACATGGTAATAAGGCTTTGAATTCATGCACGAATCCTGCATTTTTTAACAGTATGTTTGCTCTTACATTCCATGCTAACAGTGGTTAACATCTTAGTGTAGCTATGGGAACATACCAGCAAATTATACATAATTCTGATTGTTGTGGTTTGACCCTGGCCAAGTGCCAGGCACCCACTGCAGCTGCTCACTTGTTCCCTCCCCCGCCACAGCTGGACAGAGGAGGGAAGGAGAGGGGGGGGAAAAGAAATGAACACAAGGGTCCATGAGTTGAGATAAGGAATAGGGAGAAAACGCTCCAAGGACAAAACAGGCTCACTTAAGTTGCAAAGTGAAATTTATTACTAACAGAGTTAGAAGGAGGATAATGAGAAGTAAAATTAACCCTTAAAGACACCATTCTTTCCCCTACCCACCTCCTCCCTCCTTCCCTCCCACTAACAGTGTGAAGGGGGGCAGGGTGTGGGGGTTCAGGTCAGTCCATCTCCAGAATCTTCCTCCTCTGCTTAGGGAGAGGAGTCCTTCCCCTGCATTGCCGTGGGGTCCCTCCCACGAGAGACAGTTCTCTGTGAATTTCCATGGCGTGGTTTACTCGTCCACGGGATGCAGTCCTCCAAGGACAAACTGCTCCAGCATGGAAGCAAGGGGCCCCTCTCTCTCCAACCGGGTCTCCCACCTGGACTGCAGTTTCCTCCAGCATCCACCCGCTCCAATGTGGGCACCTCCTCCACAAACTGCGAGTCTCTCTCTCAGTCTCTCTCTCTCACTGGGCTATGGCTGCTGCAGCTTCTGGCATCCACCCACTCCAACATGACCACCTCACCCACGGACTGCGGGTGGGTCTCTGCATCCCTCATGGACTCCATGGGCTGCAGGGGCACAGCTGCCTCATCATGATCCTCACCACAGCCTGCAGAGGAATCGCAGCTCCAGCACCTGGAGCACCTCCTGCCCCTCCTTCTCCACTGACCTTGGTGTCTCCACGTTGTTTTCCCTCACATGTTCTCACATCCTCCTCCTTCTCTAACTAAGGGCAACTGCGTGCACATTTTGTTTTGATTTTTCCTTAAATATGTCATCACAGAGGCATAACTGACCTTTCTAATTGGCCCAGACTTGGCCAGTGGCATGTCCATCATCTTCAGAGCCATCAGAGATTGGCTCTGCTGGAAATGGTGAAGACTTCCAGAAGCTTCTCTCAGGAGCCATCTTTATGGCCCCCTCCCCACTACTAAAACCACAATGCTGATTTTCTAGGAAGATCATTTACAGAACCCTAAACATATATAATAGTGATGAAAATGGTCTCACTCCCTACAAATTGGTATGAACTGAACTGCTTTAAACTCTTGTTCTTTCAGAGCTGGCTTTATTTCTGTTGAAAGGAGAAGAACATCAAAGCTTGAGGATGAGCCCCTCACTGACACAAATCAGCCATGACTTTAATGGAGCTCTGTGGATTTGCAGCAGGCAGAGATCTTGGCTGTCTGATTATCCAAGTGACAACTCTCCTGGATGGAGAACTCCACTGAAAACAGGTATTCCCTACAACCTACGCCAGGCCTATGTGTATGGCACAAGTCACGAATACTGAGAAATGTAAAGTCTAGTTGGAGTTACACAGCTATGAAAAGACAGAAAAAAAGAGTTTTCTGTAATGGTAATAACACTTACTGTATATTATATATGTTAAGTACTCGAACCACTTTAATAAAAAAAATGCCATTCATTTCCTTTCATAATATGGTCAAGAGTAATTTCTGGCACAGAGAAGTGAGAATCATCAGTGCAGCTTTGTGGAACTGATTACCATGTACTTCAACAGAGACCAGCAAATGCTATTTAAGGAGCAATTTGAATCACTGATGTGGTGATACAGGAGCTGTTTATGTCTCCTTGATGTGGAAGAATGAGCTGTCACAACACTGACAATGCACAGAGCAACCATGAACTACCCTTAGATTACTACAGTGCAGGAGAGAAATGGGAGTTTGCTTTCATGTCCTCTTGCTGGCTCCTTTGCAGCCCAGTGACAAGAACATTTGAACTCACCTTTGAATGCCATGTGAGCACTGTGCAGAACCAGGAAGGATTAATGCGCATCTCCTGAGACCCGTGGAAATGAACAAATGCCTGAGGATGTTAAGGAATGACAGAATATGGGAGGGTCAGACCAGGTTCATTCAGCCTCATGCTCTGTGATGGTGGCTGATGCCCAGTGCTGTTTAGGAAAATGTAACGTTGTAATTCTCCAGAAAGTTCCTTCAACTTCCCATGATTTTTTCACTATTTAGAGCTGACATAGAACAAAAATGTGAACAAGAAGCTAAAATACTGATGCAATGACAAAGTGTCTTTGAAGTATGCCAGGAACTGAAAGGCTTACACAGCAAGTGGAGGTACAAGCAAAATCATCACTAAAAGAAAATAATGAGTATCATGAGATGCTACTGCACTCCTTGGGAGAAAAAAAAACCCCAAACCCCCAATAACAATAATAATAACAAAAATAATAACAACTATTATTATTATTATTATTTGGAATACAGTTTCTGTGCTGCAAAAAATGGAGTTTGAGATGATCAAAATAACTTACAAATTGGGATTGACAAGCTGAATCACTGAAATACTGAATTTTAGCTTGTACATTTCAAAGTGATGTCTTTGCTTCACAAACTGTCAGATTTCATTTTTTAAAGAGTTTTTTAAAAGGTCTTTTACTTTACCATGAAGAATTACCGCCTCAAATCCTGACTGTCCAGTCCAGTCAGTAAACTGAAAAATCAATTATTTGCACAGTACTGGTTTTGGGGAAGAAGGCCAGAAGATAAGACAAGCACATACAAAACTCAGTGCAGAATCAAATGGAGAGTGAAAGAGTATAAACGTGGAATTTATCCATAGGGCAGACAGAGCCTTACGAGAAACTATCTGCTATTCCTAATTTATATTTGGAAATGTATAGGGAAAGGTAGGAGAAGAGACTTTGCTGCGACTGGAAAAGTTGGCAAGTGTCACAGCCACACACAGAAACCAAGTACTCCAGCTTGGCAGGGGGGCAGATGGTCTCTGCAAACACTTCTCAGCAGAAGACAGCCATTAAAAAAAAGTAAGGGAGAAGCTGGTCTTCAAAATCTAAAAAGAAATGAAAAGCACGTGCATGACACAATAGTCCCTGGCGCAAAGTAAGTGTCTACTACACAAAAAACAATTGGAAAAGAGCCCTCTGGCAATCCAACTGAAATGTGTTTCTGTGGAGGACAGTAATTCTTGTTTTGGAAGGAAGATGACTGCAGCAATTAAAGCAAGAGCCTTAAACCTCTGCTGGAGGTTTCCTTATGTATGCAATGTGAGTCGGAGGAACTGGGGCTGCATTTGTTTACCTGTGCATTAATGTGAATCTCCAAGGCAATGTGAGGTTGAATCCATTAACACTAGCAAAGAGCATAAACAACTCCAATAAAGGGGTTTGATGGCACAAAGTGTTAAAGTTCCCACAATAAGAATGCTGGTTAGTATTTAACCATAGCAAGAGGAACTGAATTAAGAACACATCCAAACACCTAAACTCTGTTTACTGATAGTAAGATTATCCAATTTGTTAAGGACTTTCTGTAGCTAGGCCACATGGCATCTTTCCAATTCAATTTCTTTATGCAGAACAAATAATTTTGCATAGATTTGCATGTTGCTAACAGGAGAAGAGACTTGTTAACAACATAAATTACATCTCACTTCTATTTAATTTATTAGCCTGAATTAGCTGGTGACTATCCTCAAGCCCTATCTCTCTGTAGGCACTTACAGAGCACTTATCACTATGGCATCAATGCCACTCCTCAGCCTTGAATATAGAGCCTGGGATATGGACTCAAAACAGTCACCTGTGAAATAAAGCAAGCTGAGTTTAGCTTTGTATCTGAGTACTCTGAAGGAAGAAGGTAAGTAATTTGCAGAAGCCCACGGCATTTTGTTCTATTAAAATAAATTCCTTGAAAGTATCAAATACTGTAACTGCTTTGCCCCTGGGCATTAAGAGGAGTATTTCCAGTAGAATGTGTGCACCCAGCTGCTTTGCAGGCACCACTCGAAATCTGAAACCAGCCCTTTACAGCACGTCTAACAACCTACCCATCAAACCAGCCAGTTGGCTGAATCTCTTCTGGCTACTTCCTTCTCCTCTTACTCATTGTGACCTACAGCCAAGGATGTTTTTCACACTGCAGACCCATGGAAAAGACTCTCATAATCTTGTTAAAGGCTGGCATACTTGACTTGCACTACAGAATCCTGCATCTGTCTCCTCAGGGAAATAAACCCTTTTAAAGAACCTTTGGACTTCAAAAATGCCTTAAACAAATACAACAGCCACACTAGTAATAACTGAATCAGTTTTCTGCTCCTCTCAAAAATGTCTACAGACAGGAATTTGGATTTTATGTGCCCTTATACAAACTCATCTACAGTTTTTTTTTTTTTTTATCGCTCACATGTTCTCAAGGGAAACCAATTTCTCTTTCAAGCAGCAGTGACTTTAGTAAATCAAAGCATCCAATTGCTAGAGGAGGGTTTACTTTACCTCTCATCACTGAAACCCTGCTGTGGAATACAATCTGTTTTCAGAAGAGCAGAGAGGTGAAGGACAAAAACAAATGGCAATTACTGAAAGCCCATGAAGAGCTTGGAGACTGGTATTCTCTTGCATCTGAATTAGGGCAAAAAATACACTGGTCAAAATGTTGCCAAGGATAATGCTCTAACACTGGGCAAACTGAAATTTGTCTTCCTGTCATTGAGAACATTAGGCTGTAATATAATAATATGTAACATTTGCATTTATGGCTGCTTTTTAAGAAAGATTAAACCAATTTGTTAACTCTCCTTTAGGAGAGATGTTGGGCAAGGACATGATAAAATATTCAGAGTTTGCACTGCTAACTCTAATTCCATTATTTCATTATTAAAACCTTTCTTGCTACTTTCAATCCCTTGCCATACCAGTGAAATAAGACTCTGAATTTCTCCCTTGACTATCTACTTGAAAAATAACTGCATTTCAGTCTAAATTCATGCAACACTTTTCTTAGAGATTCCACCAGTCCAAAATGTAACACATTTAATCCATATTCAGGTATTTGAAGCACCAGGAGAAATAAACAACCGTATTTTGCACTATCATAGTTCACAGAGAAGCACTGTCTTTAGCATTAGCAGAAGAGTTGGCCTTACAATACTTTTCTATACAGTGACTCTACCACAGAGAACCTCAGACTCATGTATATCTGCAAAACTTCTAATTACAGAAACCGGAACTCCAATAATAATTGCAATATTATTCCCAATATTGTTGGGAAATATTTGCAAACTTAAGGTGTATGTATTTACAAATACAAGCACTTCTCATGACACATGCTGATAAAAATTATGCTCAAGCAAACAGAAACACGTTTGGAACCTGGGAGCTTTCTGCCATAAAATAAGAAAACAATTTTGTATAGTAAGTTAAATGCAGGAGCAACTTTTTGGCATTCACTAACTCTTGGAGTGTGACACACAAATCCAGACTTGCTTAAAACATAAACTGCATTAATGTAATTCAATTTCCCAAGGTCAGGAGGAGTTTATTTCCAAACCTGTGCTCTTAACAGTGCTGTTGTACAACATGAAATAACACCACCACATATCAGCAGGTCCTGAATTTCTTTTGAAATGCAAAGAGCTGACAATGAATCTGCTTCTCAGAAGCTTAATATATTGTTTTCACTTGCATCTGCCTTATTGTAGCTCTTTTATACCTGTACTTCAATTGCACACAGTATCTTTCCTTTATTGAGGGCTGCAGTGAATCAGCTGCTTCCATAAAGCAGCACATAAATTCTGTTTTATGAATTCTTTGTCACAAGAATGTAGCCAAATGCCTCGTGTCCCAAGACTCAGCAGTAACACATCACCTTTGTACAGCCTTGCAAAACCATATGGAAATTACAGCAGCCCATGAAAAGAAACTCCTCAATCACCTTTACTCTGTTAGGGATGGCGAAGAAAAAATAGAAACCGGTGATGTTAAACAGACATGTCTTAAAAAAGAGTGAGGAAAAGAAAGAGAGAGAAAATCAGCCTGTGCACGAGTGGAGAGACATTTGCAAGGTTGCCTTTGCAACAGAAGAACCTCGGCAGTGTGAAGTGCTGCCATGAGGTCTCATTTTCCAAAATCCCTTACAAGTAGCAGATGTCTCTCCCCTTTCCTCAAATTCCTCATTCATTTCACACCCTAAACTATATGACTTAAAAAACTAAAAAAATTATGTCCAAAAATAGTTTTTTCACTTAATGCATACTGAAAGAATTGCCTTAAAGCTGTATTTATACTATCATTTAAATACCTATACCAGGCTTCTTTCTCCCTTTAGCTTCTCCAAAGTAGCTGTAAGGCATCTTTTCACGAGCGCTGTGGAGTTAACCTCTAGGAGATAGGACGTTTTACTTGGTTTTTGTATCAAGCACAAAGAAGTCAGTGACAGGAATTGCTCAGCTCTAGACTAAAGCAGTGAAAAACTCGTTCAGTCTCCTACTTCATCTTGGAATTCTCTCTGATAGAGCATTGCTGATCTGAATACATAAAAAATCCAAAAGTCTTACCAATGCCCTGTAAAGTATTGCCAGTATTTCTGGAGATGCCTCTCCTGACACCCTGAGGTTTAGGTAAGTCTTTTTCACAGCTCACAGTTGCTCACAGTTATTCTGTGACCAGCCAGCACACTGATGACTCCCCTACTTTAGACATTTCTAACCACATAGCTCTTTGATAAAGCAGATGTTCATATTATTAGACCTCAAGTGTATAATTATGCACTTTGTGCTAATGAACTTCTTCCCATTTCTATTGCTCCAGCTCTCAAGGACATCCAACTGAAAATATGAAAAAGAACGGATTTTAAAAAGAAAGTGAAATACTGTCCAGTTTTTTTAGCAAACAACTCAACTTCTTGACATAATGTAAACTGTACAGGTAACAATTCCTTCCACTTGCTTCTTTATTGAAAAATCTATTTTAATAATTTATTGCCTTCGGGATAACAGCATTCTCAAATGCACTTACTCTATACACTATATAGCATAATCCACATACAATAAAATAAATCAAAANCATATACTTTTATTTTGTTCAGAACTTATTTGCTCATGGGATTTTACTAAATTGAGGAAAGTGATCAATATATAAGCTTCATATAACAATCTCAAATGCACAATATCTAGATTTCTATGAAATATTTTTTATTTATAATGTCTAGAATGCTAGGGTCAATATTTAAAATGAAAGCAAAGCATGATATATAGCTCATAACACTGCTTAGTTTTGTGCCTTTGGCAATTTCCCTCAAACTACGTCTCCACTGCCCACCAATAATCTCATTTAGAGATAATGTGCTTCATAGATGAGACGCTTCTTCCACTGCCTCTCCAGCCTGTCAGGCCCAGAGGAATGGACTGCAAATGAGGAAAGGCTTTTTTTTCACACAGACCAATCTCCCTGCACTTTGAACCTGCGGGATCTCGCCTTTTCTGGATGGGATCAGCCAGAAATAAACACTGGGTTTCACACAGGGAAAACTCAAGGTCTGCAAACTGTCCCTTCAGTATTTTTTCATCAGCCCTTACCAGGAAATGTGTTGTACTGGTACCTCAGGACTGGGACTTGTGGAGACAAAGTTGTTTCTGACGTTTTTCTGGGTTTCATTTCAACCAAACATAGCTCAGGCAGGAGCTAATTAATCTCTTCGTGAGAACAACAAAACCTTTTTTATGTAACTATTTTTTTTAGCCACACCTGAATGTTATTGTATCACATCAATGGAAGATGCAACACACTTGAGAAATACGTGGGCATTGCTTTTTCACGGTGACTTATTACAGAGATAAACAACCATGCACCATAACTGGAAAATCATGATAAAGACAGAGATATGTATATTTTGTTGTCATTTCACAGTCCCAATTGAAGCCTAATTTTGGTGGTCTCAACCAAAATGCCCAGGATTTGTAAAAAGATTTCATCCCTTTTGCTTTTTCCTTTGCATCTTAAACTCTCCATGAACATTTGCAACCTTTTCAAGAACTGAGAGCTTAAACCTGAATTTCAATCATGAATGATCAATGAAGCATTTGTAACATGCAGCTTGCAGTCTGAAATGACAGTGACATGATTTTATTTTACCCAGTTTTTATTTTTCCTGCTGGCAGGGATTGCCTGATAAGCAAGTACTTGCTGCTATAGACCATACTTACAATTTGGACAATTTTTGCCCATTGTCTGTGCCCAACAACACCTGAACGCCCCGACTATCTTTGTAAACAAATTGAAAAATAGGACACAATGACAGTAAAATCACCTTCAGACAAGCAAGATGGAGCCAAGACTATAAATTATTAAATCCAAACACACAGTGGTATCATTGTATAAAGTATACTCTCATAAAGGAAAATGTTTCCCCATAAGCAGAGCCTTCTAAACAATTATTAATGAAACTGAAACACAATATTATAGAAATGTAGTTAAGACTAAGTTTGAAAGTAATCACAGAGTAAGCAGATTGCTTAGACATAAGCTTAGCCACTCTGTATGTTGCTATTAATTAGAAATATCATAAAGGCTTGTCTGAATGCTTGTAGGGTCTAAGGCTTTATAATTCAGCTCCAAATTTGAGATCTGACTGTCCAAGCTAATCTCAAGGACTGCTCCAGAGAGGCTGTATCAGGACACCTGCAGGGAAGGTTAAACTGCAATTTTGAGTGACCAACTCAGTCTCCAGAGTTTGAGCCTCTATCTGAAAAAATTACTAAATGTTAAAACATGGATATTTTAATATCTGGGGCATAAAGGTCTATGGTGTTTGCCTAGAAGCTTCAATAATATTTATTTTTTGTGTTGCAGGATGTTTTAGTGTTTTCATGTGGATGTTGGACTCTTGTTTGGCAGAGATGGACTTGAGCCAAATCATTCAGATTTTAGTAATTTAGTAAAGATTCTCATTCTAGTCCCCATCTAAGACAGCTGCTTTACAGAAAACAGATAACATTATTCTTTTGATTTACATGCAGTCCATTAAACTGAATTACAAAAAACTGCAATTCTTCAGAGGAAAATTAATGTAGAAAGGCCCCTGTTGGGTCACTGAAAGCTATAAAATATGCGAGGATATATATTTGGAATGAGGTGGTGATATCACAAATGCCATCTCCCTTCCACTGCACTAATAAGGAATTAGGAATTGAAAAAACCAAGAACTAATTTGCCACAATGCTGCATAAAAAGTTACAACCTCTCTGGAATGATCAATTAATCTCTAGGCTACACTAATTTATACCTCTATAGACTCAGAATAACTTAACCAAAAGCAACTAGCTCAACACTGCTGATGGAATTATTCGTATTTATAGTGGAGTAACTAAAGATTGACTTTAGTCCTTAAGATACCAAAGAAAAAAACCCAAACAACCATGAAACCAGAAAAAGATGTATCTGAAACACCAAAAGTCTTATTTTCTCCTGTATTTTACTGGAAAGGTTTGAGTTTTTTCTTCCTCTCACACTGGGGTATCTTAGCTTAACACCACAGTGATATGCACTGTAATTTATTTCACTGTCAGGTTTCCAGAGATTTTACAAACTTTTTCTTGGAATAATGTTAGGGAAATATTCCCAAAAATGCAGAAATCAATATTCATGAGAAAAAAACTATATGGAACCAGTCTTATTTATTTGATTTTGTTTATGATGAGAGAAATTTTAGTGCTCTAATTATCGTTATCAGCCTACAAACACCTGCTGTTACTAGATGGTGTTTTTATTAACACAGTGTGCCACTTCCATGGCTTTCTGTTGGCAATCTAAAATCAAATTACTTCTTGTCTGAAAATTATTATTACTCGCTGACACAAAGTGTTTACTAGGTCTGTCATTTTCTAACCTTTTATTTATGCAAAAAAAAATCAATAGCAATTTTAACATTTTGTTTAATACTCTTTATGAAACCAACGACCACTGAGCTCTCTCAGTGTGCTCTTACTGTTTTTGTGGGTTTATGCATCCTAGTATCCTTTGAGATCCTGTATCCTTTGTGTGTCCAGGTGAGAAGCTGTCTGCAGGGTCAATGATCCAGATGATGCCTACACTGCCCTTGGGACCTGTGCCCCATTTAGATTTGGGTTCTGTATTGAATTTAACGTGAAAGTGAGCAATCCACAGCTACTAGTCACATGGATGAAACCGACCAAATAAATTTTTTTAGTATTATTTTTATTTTAGCAGGTGACCACTCCTGGGGAAGGGGTGAAACCTGTATTTACTGCTAAGCCTGGGCAAATGTACAACTATAAACGCTTGAGAAAACATAAGGACTTGACTCAGCCACAGAGAGCTGCCAGGGAGTTAACACTGCCTTAAAAGTTCTCTTTCAAAAGATGTCAAAAGGATTGAAAAGAATATCCTACTTTTTTAATATAATTACCCCACAACACAGTTATTTTTATGCAGTTCCTGTCTCCTGCTGCCGTCTGGGATTAGTCTTTATTTAGTGATGACGAGGAGTTATGCCTCATGTCCTGGTTCAACCTCAAAAATTATGTCAGGAATCTTGGCTCAACGTTATTCTCTTGCCATGTTAGCTTGTTAAAGAGATGCATCTACCAAAAGGGCAAATCCTGCTGACAGGGATGTTGCTACTGCAGTCAGTGTCTTGTCAGCAAGCACCTGAAAGCAGCAAAGTGAACAACACACTGCTCCGAGGGCTGCCTGCCCCTCCTTCCTGTCAATGCTGCCTCTAAAGCAGATGTTGTCTGCTATATTTGGGAGCCTGCTGTAATTTGATCAAATTCATAGAAGATCATGCCAAAAAAGTGACAGCTAGTCAATGGATGGTATTGTCCCTAACCTGTTATCTGTCTGGGGCCTGCTGTAATCAATGCTTCTGTGCTGAGTTCCAAAACCTTGGAGCCGGACCAAAACACAACATTTCTACAGGGGACAATTCTGTCTCCTTTTCAAGTGCATGTCAAAGCAGGCTTCACATAGGCACCTGAGCCCTTTCTGTGCATAACTGTTGAAACCACAAAAAATATTTTAATTCACACTCTTTAGTAAAAACCACATTGGGGTATCACAGATCCAAACCTGAATTTACTCTCAGACCTAACCAAGTTTTTTGGGCTGATTTTCCTTTACAATACAGTTATGATGGAAAATACAGCAACCTGAAAATATGCATTTAATTTCCATTGTGTAAATACTTTGTACATATAACTCAGAACCTCAAAATGGGCCTAGTGAATGGTGGTAAAAAATTCAATAACATTTGCTCAAGTTGAAAAGTCATTTTAGATATGATGTTTGAAATCTCTCTATATTCTTCCTTTGCAGAGCTTTGAGCTCTTAAATCATACCATTATGGCTGCTTGCACCTACGTCCTAAAATATAGTGCTCATATACTGGTGAAGGAGAAATTTAGACTTATTTATTCAACGATAAAGTTTACAATTCACACTATGTATTGTCCAATTCTACAGTCCCAGTCAGTTGTATTTGGGAACAGGAAAAACACCACATGAATTCCATCACTGGCCTTTCCCCCATCAGCTCTTGCTTTTGTCCAATGCACAAAAGGAAGATTCATGTGAGATCAAGCAGCAGAACAAAACACCCCCAGCCACCATTGCTTTGCTCTTTCTGCTGACACTGGCAAGAGCTGGATTTTGCTGTCTCAGTCTTGGAGCTATTGGCTTTTGCTTCCAAGAGGAGTGGGTGACACCAACAGCCATCCGTGTAGAGCAGAGGAATCTATTCTTGCCTGCTTCCTGACTTTCTTTTAATCAAATATTAATTGGGTGCAGTCACTTCACTACTCACAAACAGTACCTTGCAGAAGTGAAAAAGTTAAACTTTCATGCTTTAGGGAAAGGAATAAAGACTGATCTGCATGTCTGAAAGCTTGCAGGCATAATAATTGGTAAAACTATTGGTAATAGTAATTCCTATTTACAGAAACTATATAACTCAGATTTACTTGGGTAAGTTCATTTCATCATGTAACAAATTAAAAAACTGAATTGCAGTATTTACACAGAAAATTTTGGAGCAAAAATATCCGATCCTGCATAGTTTAGAGCTAATAAACCTACTATTTACTGATGAAGTCCAGGGGAAAGGCCCCATCTAGTTTTCATGAGATATACTAAAGCTTTGAAACCCTGAGTAACCTTAATTTTGGAGTGTTTTTGTTTTATCATCCCCAGAGTTTGAGACTCAAGTAAATAATTTAAAAATCTATCTGTAAATTCAGTGTCAGAAAGAGCCTTTTTTCCAAACTAAAGCCACAGAAGGAAACATTTCCTGGCAAATCTGCACCAATTTCAAATCAACCATGTTCGTAACTCATATTTCATAAACTTTAAAATTATATACTCTGCAGTTATGAAAACCTGTGAATAGCAATTTGAAGCTGAAATATTTGCTGAAAGTGGATTTCAAGACTTTAAATTCTTTTAGTTGTCAGTCATTCAGATACAAGAAGCGATACAACTCATTCGGGAAACAGACTGTGATTTCTTCAAATGAACATGCACTGAGCACTCATTTTATATAGGAAAGGAACATTAAACCTTCTCATCCATCACACCCAGTAGGGCTGGTAGTTAAATGCTACAATTCATACACTAAACAATGTAGATTCTTGATCAAGCTTGCCAAGACCTATTCTGGTAACTTAAAACTGTTCCCTTGATTCTCCTTAGGAATTTAAACAACACTTGGCAATGTGAGGTCAATAGGCAGAAGCAAATGAATATATTTGCTTCTGCCTATTGACCTTACGTTCCCTTTACCAAGATAATAGAATTTCCTTAGAAGTTGCCTTGGGCATTTCTGCAAGGTCAAAAGCACACAATGCACAGAAAGGGATAAATCTACTTTGAATTACTGCATCCATTCATGCTCCAGTGGCTCTGCAGCCCTGACGGCAACAAATGAAGTCTGGTGTGTTGGGAGTACGGCACTTAGAAAGCATAGAAAGGGTATGGTCAGATAGAGCCCTGACAGGCTGTTAAACATTTACCATCCTGCCTGAGCACCCACACCACTACCACAGACAAACAGGAGTCACACAGCAGCAGGGGAAGTTGACAGAACCACATTATTGCAACCACAGATTCACCCCTGCCAAGAGACCGCAGTCACTGCACCGTGTTGGCGTTTTGATAGAATGAACAGGGACTTCAAGGGAAGAATCCTACCCTTTGCCAGGAGATTCTGAAGAACTGAAACCATTTGTTTCTCATCTAAAGTTCTTTATTTATGGTGGGATTTTGGAAGCTGCATTTTGTCTAAAAATAAGTTATTCTTGATGAGGACTCTACTTACTATTGCAAAGAGGTACCTGAAAACCACCAGCAGACATGATTCTGTGTCTAAAATAATCTGTCACTCAGAGCCAGTTTCTAGTCCTTTTCTTTTGTTGAAATTATAGCCTTATTCATTTTATAGCATTTAATTAAAGGGCAGACACACTCTGGAAACGCAGCTAACCTCAAGGCAGTTTACAGCTCAACCTGTGTCTCTTGATAGCCGAGCTGAAAATCAGCAGCCATCACAGAAGCATATTGTAAAGCTGGGACACTGCTGTGAATTATGAAGCATAAAAAGTGTTTTGATAAATCAAAGGAATCCAAATGGGCCTAAAACAGCAAAGAGTGAAAGCATTAGGGCTTGTCTTCTTTTCCAATATCTTCCATTAGTACCTGCACAAAGACCTGTTTCCTACCTCTCAGACTCTGATTCAAAATTCCATTTAAGAAAATAAAGAACATGATCCTGCCATCTCTTCAAAGATTTAACTTTATGGTAGAAAGATTTTATTGTTGTTATTTGCCATTAAAGGTAATAATTCTGGTGTAGTTTTCTTTTGCTTGCATTAGGGCTATCTTGTTTTTGTCTCCATAGTGGCAGTGAGCACTATGAAAGGAATTCCAATTTTTAACATGATTATTAGTTTTCATTTTCATCCTCAAAGCTGGGATGTTTTCAAAGGAGATCAGGGAGGGTGAAGGAATATGGCTCAGACACCGCAGTCCATTGTCACCTCCGAGCACATACACTTAGATTGCTTTTCTTTGATGCTGCTGCCAATTTTCTTCACAAGCGTATAAAAAAAAGGTCATGACATTTAGAATTACAGTACTTTGGAAATTAAATGTTCCTTTAAATTTTTAATTTCTGAAAGTAATTTATCATGGAATAGCATTTGAATACGATTGAATGAATGTAAAGATTAATGCAAACTGTCTTCAAACTGGAAGTTCACAACCACGTATGTTTAACCTTGTTGCGTAATAGGCATAAAGATGCTGATGTATGAGCTTGAAGAGCTGCATTTCCATTTTGCTGGAAGCATTTGCACTGTTATTCTTCTTAGTATTTTTCCACTGACATGTCTGTATAATGCATGAGGTTTAGCTTGCTATCATTTTCTACTTAACATTACACTTCACAAACCTGGCAATTAAATAAGGAGCAAAAATGAGTCCCAATGGTCTGCATAGTTTTTTCACATGAATTTTTATGTGAGAAACCAAACTAATGATTTTTAGGCTAATTCAGCAATATTAATGATACTATTGCAGCATATGAGGAAATAAAATAATTTTGTGTGAACACTAGAGAAAACACTAAGACACCACATAATCAACATTCTAGTCAGATGCTCCCAACTCAGGTGGGCTGGGATCTCATGAAGACATCATTGAAGCGCTGTCACGAGCAGGTTTTGGGAGTCTCCTGTGCTCTGCCATGGAATGGACCTGCCCATCTCACACACAGGATCATCAGATCACTTAGGTTGGACCTTTCAGATCACTGAATCCAGCTGTGAACCCAGCACTGCTGTGTCACCTTAGGCACTGGCCAGGGCTTATTTCTGCAAAGCCAGCTGACACTACTTTTTTAACAGAAAAAGGAACCTTACAAAAGGCAGCAGCACACTATGGACTTTTTTCTGTGGTCAGCAAATAGAATTCATAATTTTCTCATACAGTAAGGAAAGCTGGCTGGGCCCCAGGCTGCAAAGGGCAGACACACGCAATTCTAAATTCCTGTTCAGATACAGCTAAAATTGCACTTGCGTAAAATTTATGCTGGTAAGTGGAATTTACTCATGTTTTCTCATGCAAGCTCCAGGGACCACTGCGTTAGAAGACTGACAAACTCTGAAATATTCAGTTCGAGACTCCATTGCACTCGGTGAGTCAATTGAAGAGACAATGTCTGAAGAAAGAAGAGTGGGGAAGGTAAAGGAAGTCTTTAACTGGAATGTTACTGGCACATTCAAGGATCCAGAAGAAAAGCAAATTATAAAGCACCTTTGCTATTGATTATTTGATTCTCAATTCCAAATCCTTTTGTGGACATTTCAGCATATAATAATAATAATAATAATAATAATAATAATAATAATAATAATAATAATAATAATAATAATAATAATAATAATAACCTTGTCACCAAGGCAATGGCAGGGACATTGCTAGTTCAAGTCTGGCCTCCTGAAAAAGCCTTCAGGAAAGTTGCTCTGCAGATCACCCAATTCATTAAATTAATGCTTTGTTGGCTGGAGTTAAAGTTTTGAGTCAAACAAAACAAAAGCCTGGGTTTCAGAATACACATACCCTGTCAAATTGCATTTATCAAGATAAGGGTTATTAGAATCTTTTTTCTCTTGTGTGAATGAAATTTTAAGCTTAAAATGTCACTGAAGACTTATTAATCCGATACTCTTTCTGATAAGGGCCAAGAAATAGAAAGGGCAGAGAAAAAGATATATTTCTTGTAGCCTGATAAGGGCTACAAGAAATAGAAAATATGAATAAGGTAATTTATCAGTGGGCATTCTGTAACCAAAAGATTCAAGCCACACAAAGCGATATTACAGTTATATATCGATTTCAGAACACTGCCATCTACAATACCTGGTCAAAGTTTGAGAGCTGTGCAGAAAAATACCTGCAATTTTCAAAAAATAATATTAAACCTGAATTTTCAAAATGTAGGCTGGAGTTACACTTGTTCTAGAAGGTAGATGGAGGCCCAATGTGAAAACTGGTGCTGTGCTGGAGTATACAATGTGTGCAAGGAGAACCACCTGCAGGATCATCAGTGTTTTCAGATGAGCTGACAGGGCCTGAACTAACCAGACGAAATGTTGTTTAAACATTTTTTCCTTGTTTCTGTGCTGGCTACTGGTAGAACATGTCCACAGTAGGGAGGAGAAAGAGTGAAGAGGTTCACAAACATTTTGGGTTCAAGAGACCATTGTTAAAGCTTCTTGTTTGCAATACTCCATGTGATACACAAGACAAATAAACACATTTCAGTACTTAACATGACAGAGCAAACCCTGCCTAATCACCTCGTTGGTTTTGTGAGCTCCCAACACAGGTAGGAGCCGAGCAGCAGTCAGGGAGTTAAACTTGCAGCACTCCTGAGAGAGGGGACACAACCCCGGACTCGAAACCAGGCTTAAAGCCAGGCTGTGCAGCTCTCACCAGAACATCTGCACTCATACCAAGAATCCACAGCCACAGGAAACAAACTTTTTCTTTCCAAAGGGCTTTCCTTATAGCAGGGAGGAAACTCTTAGACAGAACCTGGCTGTGACACTTCCCCTCCTGCTGCTGGACTTCTGCTTTTAGTCAGTCTCTTCTGGTAGAACTAATTCCCTTCGGATGAGGTCACTCCGAGACAGCTCATGCTTGTTTCCTGGGAAAAGACCTCGGGGAGAGAATTAGCTCACCAGGCTTTCAGACCCACAGAGAGAACTCACCAGAGAGCTGGCAGGGGAAAAGGCCATTTGTGCTGAGACTCCAGCCTTCAGTTTGATACAGCATTGCTTGCAATGAGTTTGTTATTGAAACAGATTTATACATGAACCCAAATATATATGTCTATTTTATATATATTTGACTTCTAATGGTAACATTAATAACAATAGTGATGAAATGATAATTCAGATCCCACATAATACACGTGTGACTATAAACGACTTTTTAGTTAACACAGTCTACTGATTTTTTTTACTCACAAAATAATGAACCATCAAGTAGTATTTTTTTTCTATCTTCTTTTACAATTCTTCAATATTTCCACTCAAAATATTTTCACTTAAAATTGAGATTCATTAGCCAGAATTTAGTTTTCCTATGAGACTCTCTCAAGTGGGAATTAGTTTTGCAGCAATTGAGGTGTTTGAAAGCACTACCTGTTTAGAAAATGATTAGTTATACTGTACCTCTTTCTCAGAAAGCCTTACATAGAAAATATATCAGTTAAGAAAAGTCTTTCTTACATTTTTCTAAGAACCGAACAGGAGCCAATTAATCTGGCATGATTTCATTAATAGCTCAACTTACCAGTCTTCTCCGTTTTGTGTTTTAAACTTTCAGGTCCTGGCAGGCAGGGACAGGGCCCTTCACATTGAGCTGTGATGGTTTTGCCAGAGGTACATGCATGAAACTCCATCTTGCACTAGAAGCATTAAAAAAAAGCAAGAATACTAATTAGGACAAGATATATAATAGCAGCTGTGGATTAAATGAGAAATTGTGTTATCAGTAATGGCATTGGATAGATTGCAAAACATCAGTTTTGCAAATACTTTTATAACGTAACACTGACTATTCCTCACCTTTTTTGTTTGCATCACATATACTTTAGTTCTGACTTTCCTCTGAGAGCTCTGTGCCTGTGTGTTTGCCCTCTCTTCAGTGACTGCCCCATGGGTATTCCCCATTCTGTGCCCGGCAGCACCAGTGGCTGGAGACTGGACAAATAAAATGAAGTAATAAAATGAAGTGAAAAAAACCAGCACAGGGCAGTAGAAACACAAATGGTCTCTTTGGCTTGATACCTAATGAACCAAATTCAGCTCTTTTTTCTCTTCTTCAAGCACTGCTTTTACCAGACCAGAATTCAAGGGCTTTTGATACACAGCGGAGTGTTGCCTGTGGTGCCCGGGCTGACCCTTCTCCCTGCAGGGACTGCCCCCTGCCAAAGAAAATGGGAATGCTGGGCTGTAAAATCCCTTTGATCTGAGTTTTATTAAAGATTAATTCTATGATTCATTTAAAAGCAGGCCAACATGTTTACACAGTGGGACACGATGTGTTTCAACACAGCTGAAGGACACGGAGCCTGAGGCCAAGGTGTTCCCATGGAGGATGTGGTGGGCAACTGGAGCTCCCTGAGCAACAGCCTCTGCTCAAACCCACAGCACCAGCCCCTGTTATTCTGGTACAGTGGAGCCAAGAGAACAGAGCAGGATGTTGTCACAAGATAAACACCTCCTGCCTTGAAAGTACTGCAAATATCTTGGCTTTGCCTGTGTCTGTTTTTGTTAAAAGGGCTCATCTCTGCCCAGGCTTTAATCTAGTAGCACGAGACCATTATGCTGTGCCTACATCCCATTCTGTTGACATTGTCTCGCCGCCATCCTCATCTTCAATGCATCAGGGTGATTCTATGCTCTCTGTGATGTCCTCTCCTGCTCATTTAGAAAATGCACGGCCACACACAAACATGTGCAAGCTGAGCCTGCATTTTACACCAATTTCTTGCAAGATTGAAGGGAATATATGTACTTATTTTTCAACTGTTTGCTCCATAAATACACTTTGCACAGAGCACAAAGACAAGAGAGAGCCCATCAGAAGGAAAGGAGAGCAAGAGAAAGGAGAACACTGAGTGCAGTCTTGAGGGCAATGACTTTCTGCAGCATATTCTGATAGTCAATGTGTTATTGAGAACATAGTCACAAATCTTACTGCAGCTGGAGTTGATAATTTAATTCCTTATAGAACATCAATTACTTACATATTTTATTATGCATAATAAATGTAAATTATGCATCTAAGCATTAACAATTATACTTGAAATACCAACCTTTAAGATGGTACAGCCTATTTCAAGCCCATTATTATGTGCAGTTAAGAAAGAAAGAGCTTTCTACTTAGAGACAGCAAGGCAAATATTTCCTCAGCTTTCCATATGATTGATAAAAATGACAACCAAAAAGCTAAACATAACCAAAAAAAGAAACTGCTTAAAAGGGTTGTATTAACCGAGGGCAAGGAGCACAGCCCAGCTTGAAGATCGCAATGCTAGTCACATGTGAGTAAGTTTACACCCATGATTAACCACATTGTATTCCTACCATGCTTCTTTGGGATGTTTGGTGTTGGGGGATGAAGATTAGGAACTCCATAATGTTAAATATTAAATTGGGATAATACTAATTACTTTTCAACACCTAATCACTGTATGCAACTTCCCTAAAGGAAACCATGGAGATATCCTACTTTCCATGTGATGCTGTGCTTACCCACTGTAATAACCTACACGAGTAGCTCAACTTTGGATTTAATGACTTTGCCTAAGCCTTGCTAAGTGATATTCAGAGGCAGAGTGGCCACAGAGGATGTCTTGTGGAGCAATAATGGCTTTTTTGGATTATTCTGCCACTGGATCTACAGTCTATAAGAAGCCTGCTGGCTTTCTCCAGACCATGGACAATAGAATGATACACAGTACTTGGAAAAACTCTTGGTCTTTCACACCAAAGGGATATTATGCATTTTGCAAACATAAGTCACAAAGCTCCTTGCAGTAATTGTGCAAAGGACTCAGTGGGAGCAGCCCCACAGTATGGGGCTGGTCCCTCTCTTTTCAGGGGACTCATTTTGCCAGTGATATGATTGGATGTGCCTCGGCTCTCTGCTGAGCTGCTCTAGTAGAGCTCCCTGGGTCTTGCAAGCTTTGTATTTTTCTGCAGCCTCCCTGGTGTGTGAACTGCATTTGTTTACTCTGAACCCCAAGGCCCACATAAACATCTCTAAACTATTTTACTGCAAATGGAAAAGCAGCTCTGTTATTTGTTGCTAAATGTGTATGGAGATCAATAAAATATATGAGGGGGGAAATGGTTGAACATATTCATGGAAAATTCATAAATTAATTTATTCAACTAAGACGTGGGAAATTACTGCAGAGTGTGTTTTGGTTAAAGTGTTCCCCTGAGAATCCACTACTCGTATAATGATTCCCTCTTTATTGTCAGTGAATCTACAGCAATGTGTTTTGCATAAGCATTCACATTTGGGGGAGAAAGAAAATAGCTACATAAAATTTATTCCTAGCTATTTTATTCTTGTCTGTTAGTCTCCAGCCTCCAGTCCCTGCTAGAGGAGAATTTAGATTTTTTTAAATGATGAAATAAAACAGCGTATCTCTGCCTTTAGACTGGCTTTCAACTTCTGGCAGACAGGTTTTGATCTAACCTGTAAGTGAGTAATCTTGTCAAATAAGTTACTGTGATCTTTTCTGTATGCGTGTATATTTGGCTAATGAATATTTTCATGGACAGCTTGGTACAGCCGAGTGCATTAATGCCATGAAGAGCTTTGCGTCCTGACAACTCATGGATTTGCTTAAAATACATCCAGGTACAGCAGCACATCCTAGTCCTGAAAGCACCTGTCAGAGGCAAAGCAGGTGTAACTGAGATGGAATTGCAGGTACCCGAGGGGCCTGGGACATCCTGTGTGCCCACCATTGCTCCTGTTTATAGGGCACAGAGAGGACAGAAAGAGCACTCACAGGGAAGGAGGGAGGAGAGAACACGCTTTACCCAGGGATCCCTCAGGGGAGGCTCTCTGAGATCCCCGTTTGGTCTTAGTGTGTGAAATCATAGAACATCCTGAACTGGAAGGAACTCACAAGGATCAAAGGCCAACTCCTGATTGATTCTTGAGTCAAAAATCAGTAACTGAAAATTTCTTGTAGTCACACTAATATAGTTAGGTGTCAAACTTCTGTTGCTTTTATCATTAGTTTAATATGAATTAAACACGAGGGTATGTAGGAATTAGCAAACAATATACATGACAAACATGAAGTCTCATTTGAGAAAGAGTGAACACTGAAACAGGAGGTTTAAATTTTATAGTACACTAATTAAGTGTTAAACTCCTGAGATATTACATCATATTAATGGCAGTGGCTCTAAACCTGTTGTTGAACAGTGCTCTTGCCTGGAAGACCCTGCATTTTTACCATCCTACAGCTTTTTATGTTTTCACCAAGAATGATTTCAGTGCAGTGTTTGTTTTATGGTGCATCTTTTCTTCACTCACAATATGTCTCTTTGAAACTATACATACAGATAACAAAAGCTCATTATTTTCTGCCTTATCTTTTACCCAGTACCTGCCACAGGCAGAAGCTAAAATTTCCTAAAATTATAGCATGTATATATTTTTAGCCCAGAGTTTCTCGATATCAGTAGAGTTTCCTGTCTATCTGTCTTGGCAGATAATTAGAATCCATTGGAATTCAGACACCCCTTTGAGAGGGGTTGTTTGTTTACAAGCTTTGGAGCAGTGCTTGCCATTGCTTCCTTAGCTGGGACTCTTATCACTATTTCTTTATAAGTCTCTGCTTCCAGTTTTCATCAGATGGAAAAAAAATACTGTATTTGGAACACAATCAGATCAAGCGTGGTTTTTTTTTTTTAATTTGTCACAACAAAAAAAGGTTTAGTATCTTTTCTACAAATCCTAAAAGAAATTTTAGATGGTGCACTCCCATTGCATCCTGCTGAACACATACATTAAGTTTTAATGGGAATTCTCCAAACTTTTAGGATTTGTAAAACCTGAAATCCTGACATAAGGATTGAGAGACAGCAGTCAACCACATGAATTCATGTTTGTTAGAAAACCAGACACTAAGGTGAAGTCTTGAGGTGAGTCTCAGATTCTAGGCTGTGGACAGAGTTGTGTGGTCCCTTAGCTCTTCCCGTCCCTGCCATGGGTTCTGCTGCCTCTTTGTCCTCTGCACACCAGAGCTCCACTGCCCAGGGTGCTGGGAAGGAGAGGGGCTGCCTGGGACACAGTGCCTCAGGGGGGCACTGAGAATATGGGCCAAGCCCTGTCCCCAGGACTGACCACTCAGGCAGGCTTTCTGCTGGCGTTAGAGGCTATTCCACAGCCAGACCAGCATTGTTGGTACCTGGTATAGTCACCTCAGCTCCCCTCTGCCAGGCTTCCTGCCCTGCACGTGCACTGCTCCAGGATGGGACTGGCTTATGCTATTGCAATAAAAATAAAAGGGAGGCTGGGAGAAAAAATAATTATAATAAAAACCCACCATTTTTTACTATTAGAATAGCTACTAGTCGAGCACATAGCACTTAATCTTTGCAAGAAAGGCTGTACAAAGGTATCTCAAAATCCCGGAGCTCTAATTAGGACCTATGTTCTCCTTATGAGAATACATAGCTGGTGTTGATATTAATGGGAGTTATGTATGCATACCAGTGTGGGAGTCAGTGCATCCCCGCTGCCAGAGCAATGGAGGGTGCACTGGGCAGATCAGCCCTATTGTAATCAGAGCTCCCCTGCTAGGGCAAAGATAAAGATCTCTTCCCAAGATGCCTTGTGTTAATAATTTGTTTATGCAGATCTCTGTACCCAAGTTGGCCCGTCGGCCTCCCCGTCCCAGCTGTCAGTCCACCTGCCTATCATTCCCTGCTAGACACCCCAGTTCCAGAAAGTTCTGTTCTACTTGACGCCCCATTCATCCTCTCCCCTCAGCCTCTCCTTCAGCCTCTCTCCATTGGTCCCTGCACCCTGGTCCCTCCTTTGTACCGCCCCTGAGCCCTCAGATTATTGGTCCCAAGTGCTCTCCCCGCCCCTGTCCGGCCCCCAGATAAAACCCTGTGTTCCCTTTTGTTCTCTGTCTTTTGGTTCTTGGCTCCGCTTTGAGGTAGTTCTATTAAACTGTCTTGGAATACCAAACCAAAGATCCTTCCTGTCAAGCTCGTCAGTCTGTGTGCTGTCCGCAAAGCTATACAGCTTAGCAGCAGTGCTCGTGGGTAGGGGACAGGCAGAGTGACTGCGAGTGGGACTGGCGGAGCCGGCCATATTGGCTCAGGCACTGCTGCTTCCAGTGACCGCGCCTGCACAGATAGAAGCAGTGACTGCACTGCTGCGTGCCCTCGCAGCTGTGCAGACCTGAGCCTTTGCGGTCGCGCCACCCCACTCGAAGCCGTGGCCGCGCCGGTACACGCGGCTACACCGGTGGCTCGGCTCCAGGCAGCTCGCAGCAGCAGAGATGCTCCGGGAACCACGCGGAACTATACCGCCGCTGCCCGCCCCCACCCGTGTGCATACCAGTGGTGGAATAAACTCTAATTAACACAACCAATATATTATGTAAATACATATTAAAGCCTTTTTAAAATGTGTGCTAGCTCTAGCTTTGAAACAGATGTTTATGGCTGATGGGCTCAGAAATTCCGCTCTCTGCAAGGAGTGACATGAAGGACCTTATTGTATCTCATGTAAACAATAAATATTTGAGAATGTCTCTCACTGTATGCTTATCTGACAGACTGGTAGTTCATAATCTGCTAGAAAAAGAGAACAGCTTCCAGGTGGAGGGTCAAGAAGAGAGGGACCCAGGCTTCAAGCCACTGATATTAAATGGGCTGAACAGATTTATGCAGCCAAATACTGAAAGGTGTCACACAGCAAAGCTCCAAAGATCAGAAATTGCTCCACACTGCATAGCTCTGCCCTCTGCAATCCTGCAGCTCTAATAAGGGAGAGCTGCAGGACTGTGCGCTCTAACAGAAGAAAAGCCTGAGACCCCAGCAATCTTTAAATACCAGGAAAAGTCAGGAGGTCACATCAGCAAGTGCAAGTGCTCAGTTCCCTAAGACTAGGATTGCCAGTTTTAAGATTTTAAAATGTAACAATAGTCTTTTTTTTTACTTTTAGAATTTTTAGCTGCTTTTTTTTTGTTTCATCTAGCCACACACAATCAGAAAATCACGTTTTTCACTATTACAGCATTAGTTAAACAGCCAAATACCATCTCCAGAGTAACAGGAAAGTCAGAAGGTTCATCTTCCACGAAGGAACAATTGGTTCTTGGGCTTCAGAAATGAACACGCTGAGCTGCAATTGGCAGCAATCATGCAATTCAGGATGGCATTAATTGCATATTTTGTGGCTCTGCATTATAATTAGAACTGTACACACCTCTCTAAAAATAGGCTTCAACTTCTCAGGAGGAGGAGAACAGAAGGAGCTCCTTCTTTTCATCAGCTAAAGACAAAGAGTGATTTTAGAAAACAGAGAGCCTGATTGCTCTGTAGACGGTCAGCTCTGCTCCTAAGCAGAGTCCATGAGTAAATAAATAAATGAAGAAATAAAAAAATTAATAATTCATAAGGTAAATATTAAGGACTTCAGTTAAAAAAAAAACAAAAACCAAACCAACATTTTCCAAACTGACTGATAGCTGAAGAATTAGTAAATGACTGCTTGTAAGCATGTTGAACGATCTCAGTGTTTGACTGGCAGGGCTGCAAACCAAGCAAATGGTCGTGTACTTGTGTTGCTGCAAACTGCCCTTACAGACAGAGCAGAATCAGCTAATTTGGGGACTTCTGGACTGACCACCAAAGCACAAAATTCTGTTTTAATACGAAACACATTGCCCCAAGAAACAAATGGCAATCAGCTCAGCGTGGAGCAGGAAATTTTAAAAAATGCAGTGAATTGCATGGGCAAGATGATATGGCACTCAAGGTCACAACATTGGATGTGGAGGTGAAGGACGTTCAAGGGACCATTTATTAATGCAATGTGACAATGAAAACAAATGGTTCCCATTCTATGAACAAGCAAGAAAATAGTCCCAGGCACCAAAATCTACTGCACCATAAAGAAACTGAATTTGTTTTTACAAATAATTTAGATGCCAGTTCTGGAAACACCTAGGTCAGGGTATGTGTGTGGGCATATTTCAGTTGGTTTATTGTCTTCTAAGAAATTCAGGTCCTTACTGGAGAAGTACAGACCAAACAGAGCTGGAACTTAACACAGAAGAATCAATTCATAAGTTGAAACATTTGTGCAATGCTTATTTCAGCTCTTCCTTCACTGGCTGATGAGACCAAGATGAGTTAAATGGGAGATGAAGACAAAGCACTTCTGGCCCTATGAATTTTTGAGTCAAAATAAAGACACCCATCTTCCCTTCTCACTGAGATTTAACACAAAGTACCAGCCTGGCTTAAATCTGCACATCACGCTGCTCTCCTCCCATCCTGCTCCTGCTCCATATCATGCAAAGGCTACTACCCTTTGATTTTGTTGACTCTGCAGACCATTTCTGAGTACCAAGGTCATACTCACACTTTGGGCTGTACAAGCTGGTTCCTTGTGCACAAATGCAGGAGCTGAGGAGATGATGTGCAGTCACCCATTCCCATATTCCATATTCTACATTCAGTCACAAAAGCTTTTCCTCTTGCTAAATGTCTACTCTGCTGGACTTGCATGACAGGTCACTGATGATAACCATTTTCTAGTTGCACATGGGAGTTTTTGCTTTCCAGTACACTAGTCTGCTGTATCTCAAGACATGGACTTCAAAAATCACTTTCCTACTGAATTTGTTTTCTTTCATTTCTAGATTTATGTTATATTGCTTTTGTCTCTATGAAATTATTCCCTATTCTAATTCCTCATAATCGTAAGCTGAGAGTTCATAGCTAATAGCACTATTCAAAGTGGAATGAAGCTACAATTTTTTTTCCCTTTAATAGATCAAAGCCATCTTAGATTAAAAGTAAAGAAAATCACAGAAAAACAATTGAAGATTTGGAGTGATCGATGCTGCTTGAAATGTAATTGAGATGCATTCTCATTCTCATTCTGCAGCCATTTACCGATCACATGAGAACGATGATTTGTCATTTTTACTTGCTTCAAATTACTAAAGACAATTTAATTTCTCTCATGGAAACGACACATCAGATAATGTGAACACAATCACGAGGTAACGATCTGTGGCTCTGTGCACACACTGATACTCCTGTTACCAGCTAAACAACCACCTGCATATAGCAGAGGGAAGGCAAGACAAGACATTCAGATCCCCAAGCACAGGGTCTGCACCCAGTCAGTCACACTATAAACACAGAGATTCAGCTATGCCAGGTGACTACACCAATTCAGATTTCAGGTGAGGAATGCTCCATCTCCACAGTCATTCCCATATCCATCTGTCCATACCTGCACAAAAGCAGCAGCTGGTGACCGCTATAAAGTGTAGGTATGCTCCCTGCAGGCTCTTATGCAATTGGTATGATGGCAACACCTTAGCATCCCAAAGATCTCTCAATCAACCCTCCGTATCAATCAGTAATTGCACAGTGTTCAGTACTATATTTGCAGTTACTTTTGGGACTTCTGATGCCCAATAGGATGTGACTGAGGATGGGGTTCTGACCGCTTATGGCTGTATGGACTGAGTATCAGGATAAGTCAGGATAAGTCCTGATACGATATCAGGACAAGCTCAACCCTCTCTCTGATGTATCTACGTTTATAAATCAAAGTTGAAGAAAAGTTGTTTCTACACCTGCTTCCCCTCTTGAAACAGTGAATTAGTCTTGAACTTGTTCTATGCTGCCCATTTCTTCTCTAGTAACCTTGCCACAAATACTGAGTAACAGCTGGAGTGTTGTTTTTCCCATCCCTGTTCAAGGCCAGGTTGGATGTGGCTCTGAGCAGCCAGGTCTAGTGACAGGTGTCCCCACCCATGGAAGGGGGTTAGAACAAGATGCTCTTTAAATTCCCTTACAACCCAAATCATTCTATGACTTTGTGGTCAGAAAGTTTTGTGCTTCCCCGGGCCTGTGTTATAAAATTATTGGGTAGAAGGAGAAAGTACCTGGAAACATCTCATAATCCATGTGGACAAAGGTCTGGGGAGCTTCCAGGAAAGACAGAGAACAAGGGTCAGATCAAGTGCTGTACTATGGGCTTGGGAGCTCGTACATCCTGCACTAGCAATGATTTCTTAAAACTCACTGCATTCTTTTTTCTAGAAAACAGTGGGGCTAAAAGGATAGAGATACAGTAAAAGAACACCCTGGCGTGTTTGACAGCTGGTTGGTGCAGTAAGCAGCAAACTCAGGAGTTAATTTGTGTTGCCAGTCATAGGCCAAACATACCATCAAGTCCTGAAGTTCCTCTGCAAAACTAGGAACATCAGTTTTTCCAGCATGCATGCTTGGTTTTCAAACATGTCATCTTTTTCTAACCGAACTTTGTCTTTGCATGTGAGAGGTGAAAGTCAGTGAGTTTTTCTGTTCCCAAGTAGCACCTTATTCCCTGATAACAGATTTCAGGAAGCCAATCCTCTTCTCTAGAATAGTTATCCCATCCTTTCCATTACATCTATTAGAATTACTAGCTCACAGTAGGTTTGCCCAGATTTCACTGACCATGATGTGGCCCCAGCAGTATTCATTCCTTGTTACTGATGTATGAAATGTACAGTATCCAGCAAACTTTCAGGTCTCAGAGAGAGTTTTTGTCTGTTGTTTACAGACAGGGCAAATCTGAAGTGTAAATACAAATATAAAATACTCAGCATCCTGCAGTACCACCGCTCTGGTTGTTTTCAGACTAGCAATAAGATTGAAGTCCTAAGAATGCCAGCCTGCTTTTTAATTGACTTCTCAGAATTTTTATTTTGTAATCAAAACAAAAGCCAAACTGAAGCTCCAATGCTAAGAGGCGCTGAAACAAAACATTTGACAGTTACTAGCAGAGAAGCTTTAGGAATGTCTTTTGGAGCATAGCAACCAAGGGAGAGTAAGCAGGCTTAAGCTTTGAAGTTAAAGCTTTCAGCAACGCTTCTGATTTCTAAAGAGCACAATAGAAACAACAAGAAATTAAAACAAAAAAAAATTGGAAAAACCAAACCCCAGGCCTAGTTCAATGCTCACTGAATGGACTTGGTGTCAAAGATGCCAATACAAAGAAAGCAGAATTAGTCTGTCTGCTCAGAAATCAAGTAACCACAGCTAATCCTTTTGCAATATTATCCTGTTTTGGCCTTTAATAAATCTGCTTTAAATTAAAGATGTACCCAAGCCAAGAAATACCTCCTTTGATGTTTCATAATAAAACAGCTCAAATAAGCTGTTATCTAGGAAAAGTTCAACATACAAACTCTGAAACCGAAAAGAGTAAGTCCTTCTTCTATCCTATGAGGCCAGCACCTCTCAGGAAGGTCAGACTATTTAAGACCACAACTTTGATGCACCTCAGGCATTTGTCCCTCTTGAGCCCATGCATTAAGCAAAAAAATCCTGAAATGCAAGTGTCTTACAAGGCAGTTACCCAAAAGCAGCTAAACCCCTTTTTACAGCCATTATATCTCATCAGCGGAATACTGGAATAAGGAATTTTACAGGTTAATTGAATGCAGGCATAGAGCTTGGAACAAGCTTGGAACAAGGTAGCTAAATTACTGCAAATGATATTGGTATTTAAGCTTGTATAATGAGCTGCAAGTTGGCGCAATAAACTCTAAGATGTTCTTGTTTCCTCTTCCTGTCAAGAACACAGCTTTCAATGCTTGAACTCTATCAGATGACTCACCATGAAAATAAAGAACAGTTTTCTCCTGTTTTGACCTTGACTGCAAAAAGAAGGATTTTAAAAATAATAGTGGTTTTACACATGAAATGTACACCATGCAAGCGGAACTAACAACAGCAATCAGGTTGTCCTTAGTGCAGGAGTGTATATAATTGATGGGTTTTTAAGTTCCAACCATAGCATGCCAATTTGTTTGATTTGGCAGTCACAACTGTGATTCTAATCAAGTTAGAAAAGCAGACCTGTGATTACCATCATCAAGATTGGTAACTTTCTCAAAAAGAATGAATACTGTTATTTGCAATCCTCACTTATTGCTTCGTTCCTTTCAAAGGGTGTGTTCTGGCCCAAATGCATTCACAGCACAAGGCAGGTCACCATCCAAGGACACAGAGCTACTCAAACTCTGTTGCTTTACGTTTTGAACATGCCCTTCAGTGAAAATTGTTGCAGCTTTAGAGGTACGCATGGGAACCTCTGGGAATTTTCCATACGCCATATAAAAATGCAGATTCTGCAGGTGTCAGGGTTAAGTGCAAGGAAGCCAAAGGCTGTAGTGCCAGATGCCCCTTCTCAGTCCTCTGAGTGACTAGGCTGGAATAACATGGGTAATGATGGGAGAGAGCAGCAGCCATAAACCCACTCACCAGCATGTGACCATGACACTGCCTTCCACTTTTCCTTCTGCCATTCTCAGCCATGAGACCTTGATCCTACGCAGTCTCATAGACGCAGACGCACAAATCTTTTTCCCTTCAAAGTATGCAGGCTGAAAGACTCATCCCAAACATTCCAGTGGGCACACACCTTCCTGGTCTTTTGCACTATGAACTGACAGTGAGTACTGGATACTGCTGAAGGAGGGAATTGCTCAAAACATTTTGAATTTCATTCACTGCAGAACAAGTAAATACCGCTGTTTAAGATAAGCCAAATTACAGCTTACTCTCGTTCCATGTAGTTTTCATCTATGTATTATTTTCCTTCTTGCTGCCTTCTGAATTCTCATTAACCTTTCTGTCAAGACTATATTAAACATGTCCTGTTAATTCAACATGTTTTTCAAGAAATCTGACATGGAGATGACAAATGCTCATGTGAAAAAAAACCCCTCTAGTTTAATGAAGTGCATAATAAGAAACACAAAATTCTAGTTTACAACACATTTTATTTCAGTTTTGTTACTCAGTGAGCTCAAAAGTGAGGCTGTCTGAATAGCTTTGGCATCTGCCCCTAAGGGAGCAGAAGAAAAGGTCATAGTCTTAGAAGAAATCTAAAGACTTCAAGAACCTCCTCCAAAGCTGAAGCATTTTTGTTATTCTAATATGATATTCTATGGCATACACATCTCCTAAATAAAACCCTTTACAATTAACATAGTACTCTTACCATAGGTCAGGCAGTAAATTTCTGAAAGAGGTTTATAACTTTGTGGGCATTTCTAACGAGAGCTAGATGGAATCTTGATGCAATACAAGACAAGGAATAAACATTTGTAATTAGGTAGGTTTTGTGAGAGAAATATTGCATGTTCTATAAACACCAGAAAATACTTGTTAATCCTTAAAAAAAATCCCAAAGACGTTTAATTGACTAGTATGATTGACTGATGTACTACACCTATCCTCCAAATATTATTTTGAAAAATATTCAATAAGACAATTAAGCAATAAAATTATCATTTATATGACTCCTTTCATCCACAAAGGTGTCAAAGTCCTATGTATTTATAAAGGTATAAATACATAGCACTGCTCAAGTGCAGCCAATCCTGCAGCAGAAAGTAGCAACTGCTCTGCACCAGCACAAAAGATAATGGGTTGTACAGAGGGAGTGATGCTTTTTAAAACCAGAGAGATGACAACACCCAATTAACCAGATAAGAGTACTAAACCTGCATGCAAATCCAGGGTCTCTTTTCAGACTTTTGTTTATTTCCCAGCTGCTGAAAACTCAGTCCACTATATTGATGCCTTAAAGAACCCAGAAATGAAACAACACACTTTTGAGATCATGTTAGTATAGGAGGTAATATAAAGGTTGATCTTTATTGGAGACCTCTAAGGGGCAGATATGGAAAATGCCTAAATGCCCACCCCAGACAGGGTGAATACAGTTTTATAAATTTAGCAAATTAGCATAACTGAGAAAAATCCCCAATTAGAGACATAAGTGGTGAGGTAATTCCTACACAGTTCAACCCCTTTATAAATCCTCCCCCCTCAGATAGAAACTAACCTTTGTTTATGAAGATGTGTCTTGAAGAGCTGCTTTCAACCTTGGTTCCCAGGAAGAACCAAAATAGGATAGGGGCCTTGGGCCTCCTACTTGAAGCCTCTGGAACGTGTTTTGTCTTCCTGCCTATTGGGGTAGCGAAAAGGTAGGGAAAAGTACTGGGACTAGCTATGAATACAATAATAGGCTACAGAGCTACAAATGTATGTGTAAAGAATATAGAGAACATATAAAAGCAAAAGTCATTCTGGCAACAATATAATGACTTTAAGCCTCCTAAAGTAGCTCTGCTTTTCTTACAAACCTCTTCTGACCAAGCAAAGGCAGGCACAGACCCTGTGTCAGATGCCCACAGATGCCCTGTCAGAATCCACTGCTTGCTTTAAACATAAATCAAGAAGCATGGCAACATTCTACACAAACCCAGTGTTCGGACTACTAAACGGGTTTTTGGCACGTCTTACGCCGGTACCTGCATTAAATCAGCATAGCACTGAGTGGCACTAGAACTAGTAATAAAACTGTTGTCTCTCAGCAAAAGGAATGGTTGGAACCAAATTATTTTGAGTTGGAAAAGCCCATGAGCCACAAATTCTGTGAAAACTGCCTGTAAGCCTTACAGCTGAATTGCTACAGGAGTTTTAGAAAAGTAAAACAGTTTCCCACTCTTTTCTGCTAACAGTTGCACATAATGAAGCATACAAACTGGTCAAAACTCCTCAGTCCTTCTCCATTTAACATACCAACTTAAAATCCAACAATTTTACTTTAAGAAAATCATAAAGTAGAACTGCAGTGTGGGTCATAGTCTGGACATTAGCAAAATTACTAAATACTGGGGCTAATATATTCCCAGTCTCCAGATGGCCACTAGGCAGATGAAGTTTGTGGCATAAATCTTCTTATTTGCCAGTATAAATTCATCAAGCATGAGTGAAGCTTATTAGCAAAACTTAGATGTTATCTCTCGAAGAACTCTAAGGCTCCAGAAGATTAAAAATATTTCCTGCCATGACAACTACTATGATCTCATAAATATTAGCAGACCCTTTGGCATTGGAAAATGCCATCTATTCCTGCTTCTGTGTAATATTATAAGACTGAGCAAAAAAGAATGCAAGGATGTTGCTGCTAAAGTTTACCCCCACAGAAGGCTAAGTAAATCCGCAGTTTGAAGTAGTTTGCATGCTTCAGAAGTCCATGAAGAACATCTGGAGGCTGCATTTACCCTTTTGAAGGGGATTCAGACCATTAGACTAAGATTTTTTTTTCCTAAAATATAAATAGTTCAAGAACCAAAAGATCTAGCTAGATAATAAATGAGTATTTTTCACATAGTATCAGCCAGTTATACACCATTGATATTTGAACTGCTTTCATCAGCAAGAGATTTATTTAAAGTCCCTTTGAAAGAGCTATTTCCTAGAATAACACAGCAAAGCTCTCAAGTCTAGTACTGTACATTTTGTTGACCAGTTAGTTACTCATTTATTGGTACATGCACTTATCCCCCATTTATGTGAATGTTCCATTTGTTCCAAATGGCTGAGCTCAAAGCTAGTTGCAGCTGCTTGTGATGTTCCACACAAAACCTTCCTTTTGTTCCAGACAAAACCCCTCACAGGTCTGCAGCATTCCTGAATGTCCTTAAATAGAACTCAGAAATTACATTTCTAAATGACAATTCATCACCCTTCCTGCATGCTCTAATAGTATTGTAAATTCCTACTGAAGCCTCACCAAAGTCAAAGACGACTGCTTCTTGTTTGGAAGCAGTTTCTTGAACCCTTCCATATCGAGCCTTGAAATTTCTTCTTGCAGTATAAGAAAATCTGTGTGTGGCTTCTGCCACAGCACCTGAATTGTTCAGAGGATGCCACCTTTGAAATTTAAGGACTTGAGGCATCTTTGCCCAAGTTCTGCTTTTACAATTGAAACTCCAAGCCCAGCGTTAGCCCCTACTCAGAGGAGAGGCTGGAAAATTGGGTTCTAGAGGCAGCACTGGCCAAGCACTGCGAAGTGCCTTGGACAGACACTACAGACTTGCCTTTTTCATCTGAGTTTGGAAAGGGTCCAACTCTCCAAAGAACCAATGAAAGCGAGGCCAGTCCAGCTGATAACTGATTGCAGCTCAGTGGCCACAGAGTTAATGCCCACAGTGACTGATAACAAGTGCCCGGAGGAGGTTTGATCTGCTCAACCTGCAGATATTTAATGCCTGAAATAGATGCTAAATTCTCAGGCTGGGTTTCTACATGATTCCCAAACTTCACAGACTCATTCTCTCATAGCACTCCTTGTCTCTCCTTTGCACTGGTGCCAGAGGGCCAACTTCAGCATTTGAAGCTTCACATGTCATTTTAGCAGTGATATTTTTCTCTTGAACATTATGGAGACTGAGTGTTTTGATAGGTGAACATTGCTGAAGATAGAAGCATAAATTGACTTCACTTAGCTGTTCAGAATCAATAGGATGCATATATACACATACTGAAAAATGAACTGTATTAGAAATGTTGAAAATAATGTAAATATTTTAATTGCCAGTATTTGGTACACTGGCTGAAGGCGCTATGAGAAGAATATCTGAAATAAGGAGTTGCTGTGTTGCTTTAAATCAATCACTTAATCCCTGTAGAGTTCCTCTTTGTAGCACCCACTCCTTTGCCCTAGAGAGCCTGGTAGAGGCTCTGAGTCCTCACTTCCATGGGGAGGCGTTTAACAAGTCAGTGAGAATTGGCCTCCATCCTTCAGGAAAGGCATCAGTCCCGTCTCATTCTGACCACAGCCTGAGCAGCCAGAGGGGTAAAAGCCTCATCACCCTTACATGTCCTCCTGGTCTCTCGGTTGTCTCATCTCAGCAGGGAGGGCTCCCCTCATCAAGGTGCTAAGAAGGAGACATGATCAGGATCATTTGGTTTAGAAATGAGATGAGAATGGGTGAACTGTGCTGTCACAGTGATGCTGAAGGATGACAGCAGTGTGCAGAAGGCAACTGCAGCCCTGTGCATGGGATCACCAAAGAAATCCATCCCTGAGCAATGCACAGGCTGATGGCTGGAAAGTGAGGGGACGTGACAGATTTGCCCAACTCCCTCGATAGAAAAAACCATTTAATTTAAGAAAGATTAGATTGTCACAATTGCCCCTGACAAGCATCCCTGTCTAGCAAGGCCTTGAGCCTATATTTTGGGCTAGAACTGTGCTTTAACTAAGACCTTAAAAATATTCACAATACAGGCTGTCAACAGTGCTACATTTCCTTGTCACTCTTAAAGTGTGACTGATTTGCCAAGATCAAGACTAAATTCATGATCAGTGGCAAGGGCGCCCAACATGAATTATAAAACTGCCTTTCCTTCCTAGCCTCCTGGATACACTAAGGAAAATGCTTTCCCTGCATTCATTGTTGCTTTTTATATCCACACCGTCTCCTCTGTGTAATGATGCAGGACTGGTCGGCTCATCCCAAAATCTCCGCCCTGCTCCCGCAGCAAAGATGATGCTCAGTAAGAAGGAAGCATTTGGCTATTAAATATAAAACCTGTATTAAAAAATGTATTGATATCATGGCCAAGTATCTTGTGCCCTGACATGAAATGGAAATAGAGGTGGGAGTAGAAGTGCTGACAATTTTTGGAAGTTAATTTAACACCAAGGGGAGTGGCTGGTTGTTAGTGCAGCTCTGAGGAGGCTGGGGCAGTGCCTGGCGCAGACTCCATTTACAGATACAGAGGTCTGTTCAAGATAAGGAGAGAAGAGAAAACCCAGAATCAAGAGGACCAGCTGATTAGAGGGAGGAAGATATAGGCAAGGACCTTTCCTTTTTCTTCACCTTCCCAAAATCATGCAGAAGTGAAACTAAAGCCACTAAACATACAAACTTAAACAATGCATCCAGAGGAGCCTGTGAAGTCAAAGGATTAGCTTTTTAAATTTCTAACAGTAGCATCCTGGAGCTGAGCAGAAGCAGGAAAATGCCTGCTGATACAGAGGTAACACAAGGTTTGGAGCATATCAGATTTTGGGTGGCAACTGATTCTCTCCCAAACCCAAGATACAGCCCAAAGCTAAAGCTGTAAGATAAGAGAGTCAGAGAAGAACAATGAACAGAAAACTCTAGACAGTGCTCCCAGATCCTACAGTGATGGATGACATCTTGAGCATATTAACAAAGCAATAAATCCAACAGAGCGATCTGCCACCCTTAAAGCACAGTGTATGCTTAGTCTTGAGAATTTTTGCCCAAGGGAAGAAAATACTGAAGTTCCAGTGTCAGCTTACATCTCAGATTCTCTTCCAAAGGTAGCTGTAAGTGGGTCACTCAATTTACTGGTAGCAAGATATAATGCTGAAGTTGCAGAATGCCTTCTCTGAAGAAGAATTAGATGGTGACAGTTTAGATACTAATGAACTGGGTTTCACTCACCACATCAATGTGGGGATGACCATGGGTAATGAAGGAAGCTTTTCTCTAAGTCATTTTACAGCAGTTTACAAACTTCAGTGCTTACAAATTCACCAGACTGACTCCAAGCTTTCACATTCTGTGCTGTGTGTGGGCTCACTCTTCCACAGATGTCATGGAAAAGTTTATGACAGTGCATCAAAAGAAAACACTAATTAAAAAGCTTCCCATTAAAGAAAAGAGAAACAATAACAAAAATTAGATTTAAAGTCAATTTTTAGATTAGTGACAAGGAAAAGAAAAACACCACAACTGTACAGTAACTGGCTACTTACAGAAAAGAAATGCTCTAAGTTAAACTAACAGAAAACCAGAATGAATGGGATTTAAGGTTGAAAGACCAGGAAACGGTTGCTGACCATCATTCAAATACTGTGTTGCATCATCCTGTGGGGTTGTTCCACACAGAGGTAAGTGAAGAATTCTTCTCACATGACTTTTTCAGCCAATACAATCACTATTCTTTAGTCACAGATCAGCCTGGGTGTTGCTCAAAATGACCTCCTACTGCTTTGCAGTTACGATTTACATCTGAAAACTGTTCTAATAAAAATATATGGAATCAACAAAAAGAAGGAGCTGAAATTTAGATAATAATGCCAAATTTATCACCACAGATATGATTCACAACTCACCTGTAAATCTGTAAGAGTTTTTCACCCTTCACTCCTGAATTACAGCTATTGCCTCATCCAAATCCATGTATTATTCATACTTTATTATTGCAGTGATCTGACAAAGCTGACTAAAAACCTAACAAACTTCTGATCAAACTATATTTCACCATCAATGAACAAATCTATGGCAAATACCCCTGGGATCACAGCATTATCTTCACAGTGGTGCACTGGGCACCTTTGGAGTCTCAGTTTATAGCTCCAACCAATGGCCTCTGTGCCCCCAAAATCCTGACAGCCTTTCCTGCTAATTGCACAGAGCTAAGTGAATAACTGCAAGAGAACAACTCCTGTTACTATATTTTTTGATGCTGTGCGATCTTAGCCAGATGGAAGCTGTTTACTACAGATTATATTCAGGTATTTCTTCTTAATCCTAACCTCTTGTCACAGCCATCAGTTTATATATTATTCATTTTATCAATCTAATATTTATCTAGTGTTTCATAGTATTTGACAGCAAAAGCTATCTCTGTGTATGACCACATGAGCTCACAACATTCTTGGTCCATAAATGCCCTGTGGATTAATCTTTACCTGCCTTATTTCCTATTTTTATTTCCCAAGGAACAGCTTCTTTTTATTTTTATAGACTCTATACGGTCCAAAGAAACAGCTAAGTGAAAACATAACAGTTAACTGCCCTCAGCCTGCAGCCCATATCTTTTGGCATCACCAGGAACACTTAGAGCTGCAAGACTGGATTCAGTAGCTGCTATAAGTAAAACTACTGCTGAAAAGGAAGTACACAAACATCTCCGAAGTGTCCCCACCTGACCCCTTTGTTAAGCACCAGCACCTACACAACAGCTTTAGCAAATGCACTGATACCCCATCAAACCCAAAAAATACGTGCTTGTCAAAACTCAAAAGGGTTGATTGTGCCTTTACTTGTGAATGGGTGCAGAGTCCCACTCCAGCTCTCATGCACAGATGAGGTGGGAGTTCCAGGGTCTGGCAAGAGTAAGTGGTTAAAGTCTGCTGGATTAGTCACGCTGACAACTCCCAGCAGGTCAAAACATTGACTATGCTCTGCCTGAAGGTGCACAGGCTCACACACCTCTGGCCCGCACACATGGTGGTGCATCCTGCAGAAGCCCAAGTCTTCACTCTCTTTGCTGTTTACCCCATATTCATATCTGGCTGGCTCATTCTTTGCCTCCCAGTGCCATCACCTGGGAGAGCTGCCTCACAGAAGGCAAAATGTGTGTCAAAATGCAAGTCTGAGTGCCTGCAGGTGATGTCACTCAGTCTGGAAATATGGGATCAGGCCTATCAGATAAGCATTCAAACTAAATACAACAGGATTTAGAACACACTTTTAGATTTAAGGAAAAGTGCAGTCTTTAAATTACTGCTCTAGACTTTACTGGCTTAAAAAGAAAGACCTTAAGGCATCCCATCAAAGAGTTATATAACTCAAAAGGCTCAGTGTTGCTTGTGCAAGATACATTTAAGTAATAAAACATGCTTCTGGCACTAACCCTTCTATACAGGCTTTATGATGACAGATTTCAGATTTAAAAATAGAGGTCTCCATACAGGCTAACATTCCTCTTCTAACCCCTTACAGAAGCTTTGACTGATTATTTTCTACTGTTTATTTATTTTTTTGAACTGAAAAACTTTTGATGCCAACTACAGCAGGAATTGGTCATGATGTGCATCAGATGGTCCCAGGTTTAGTGCCCAGCTCAAACCAGACCACACCCCAGCCTTGTGCAGCCCAGCGGCTGAAAGAGCCTGTTATTTCAGCCTCCCTGCAATTAAAATTGGCTACATTTGATCTGTAAATGTCTTCAGTCTTCAAACTTCACACTGTTTGTTGCAGCAATCACCCCCCGGGTGGCAGATGCCTCTGACATATCTCTCTTCAGAATGTTAAATACAGAGACTTTAGAACAGGAATTTCTAGCAAGTAGCTTTTCATTCGCATGAAAGGCAAGAGAGTCCTGAAAATACTTGAATTCTGAAATTAAGAGGAAAAAAGTCCATTAACAAATTGAAGACTTTATCTATAGGAGGCTTTTAAAATTTTATTTAATCTAATTGGTATTTAATAAGACAGGTTTTTTCAAACCGTGCATCCACAGTCCCCAGTAAGAACCCCTGTGAATGAAATTAATTATTTTGTACTTTCTGCAGATTTAAATTTTATATCTTTAGATATTCTGCTTGAAATGTGTAGATACTCCTGGTGTTGCTTTTGCCTGGTAATGATGTCATTTCCACAGATAATTAATCCCATTGATTTGTTACTTTTGGAGAGGCAGCTAAAAGAAGTAATAATAATTCATGCCAGTTTTATTTGTGATCTTCCATTTACAAGTCTATTACAGTTAGGTCAAAATCAAAAAGTGGCCCACAAAACCCAAGAACTGGCTGTTGATTATGACCTGGGTCACAAAGTCTTGCAAGTTATTTATGAACTGACTCGTACCCAAAAGGTGGAAGTAAAGGATACCTCACATCAAAACATGACTACTGGTTTGAGGACACCATTGGTTTGAGGGGCTAAATAAGTGATTATATATTTACTTGAGGTTTAAAATATTTGGTGGCACAGTTAGTTTTAACATTTTCTTCTAATATTCTATTCATTTCACTGAAGGGTCCTCTCACTCCCATCTGCTGCTATTGGCTACAAATATGTAAAGATCTCCTCCATCCTTGGATATCCCCTCACAGCAAAGCACTTGGCACCTGCACCTGCCCAAATTCAAGGTGCTGAGCACTGCCCCAGTCTCCAAAGGGAGCTGCAATGTGAGGGAGAGCATCCCACACTCCACAGGGGGCTGCTACAAGGAGGTAATTTTGTTTAGATCTGCTGCTGGAAATCCAACTATGAGCTTCAAGTCTTCAAATTTGATGTCTACCTTAAGCCTGATGGAGAGAGAGCTACTCCAGCACATTTACAGGCAGAGCAGGTTTTTACAGATGTTATGCTGTGTCATTCTAAGCCAGGGAGGAAGATGTGCTTTACTGCATGTGGGAGAAGGGCAGCTATTGACTAACTAAAAAGAGCCAGATTCCACCTCTCCAGTTAGCCCATGTATAATAGAGAAAAATAAACCCCAAAGATTCACCTAAAGCCAAATAGTACATGGTGGCAGACAAGATGCATTGCATGATGTGATTACGTCTGCATGGAAAGGAATTCTGTGTCTCAACACAAAATATTAAGACTGCAGGCCAATTTTCGAGAACCGTGTGGTGCACAGCTGCAGACAGACATGCAAGAATAGGACAAAAATATTCCCCTGCTGATTGAGCCCCATCAGCAGTTTCAGTTCACTCCCAAGAGCTCAGGCAGAGGTGGATATAATCTGCAGGAGAGACAATCCAGCAGGGAGAATTTGTGTGCTGCTGCCATGTACTGCCCCAGGACATGAGAACTATTTGCAGAGGTCCTGCAGGGTTAACTCTGCCAGGCTGGGCAGAAATTCAGTTTAGAGCTGCATCCTACAAGGTCTTCCTGTCTTCTCTATCCAACACAGGAATTGGAAGAGACAGCTTGAATAACATTGCCATCTCCCCTCTGAAAGCCTCTGCTATTCTATTGTCTCCCATTTTAAAGCTCATTCTCATCATGAAATGCAGATGAACACAGGGCTGTGTCTATGCCACTCACTGAAGGAAGCCACCACCATCCCTATTCAACTGCTGAACTTTCTAAAGGCTCTTTACCCTGCCTGTGCTACCTAAAGAAACTTATCTTTAAAAGACATTTTGGTCCTCGCTTTCCTGCTTCTCACTCATTTTTAAAAAGTTGGGGTTTTTTACCTGACAATGCTGGTTACCATAACTGTTTTGATATATCTGCTCTATCCAGCTGCAGAAATTCATGCTGAGATCTCACAACCAGTACTTCTGAAACCTAAACTAGAAAACTTCCATCTCTCCTTTATTTCCCTAGCTTTTTATCAAGATCTCATGCAAGAAAAACTTAGTACAGCCAGCTAGACCCAAAATGACCCACTTCATATTCTTTTCTCAATTTGAACAGGTAACAACAATGAAGGCATGACTCGCTTTAATAAGAAAATATCTGCCACTCTCAATGTAAAAAAAATACACCTTTTTCTCCTAGGAAAAATGATAAAAGTATATTTGCAGCAGAAACTGCTTTTACTAGGATTAAATTACAGCAAACTAGAAGGATCACATAAAAATTACAACATTCTTTCCCCTTACTTACTTATTTCTATCTGTAACACATTAAAATGGGTAAAACAAGAGTATATATCATTGGACAACAGTCCAAAGCATGTGTAAAAAAATTGAAAAAGTATGACTACATGTATTTTAAATTCTCTTCTCTGCTCTCCTCAATTTATGATGAAAATATCCTGGATGAAGGGAATGCAACTAGTTGAGCTCTCTGTTTCTGTTTCATGTAGTATTACCTCTGGGAAGAAGACCTTCAGTGAGTCAAAAATTCCACTTCTGTAATCTACTTGCCAGTGACTGGGCACAGGCCCAGTTTGTTTAAGTTTTTCTGCAAACAGTGAAATGGAGTCCAATTTTTCTATGAATTCATGTTCCCTATGTCATTCCCTGCCACTATAATATCCTCAGCATTGTTTTTTCTCCTTCCCACAGGTCCTCTCCTAAGACCAACAGTCCAAAACCACCTTCTACATCCTCTGCAATGCTCCACAACCCAAACTCCCTCTTGTCATTTCCTTTCCCTGCAAGAAGTAAACACTTCAAAGCAGAGTACATGGGAGTTACAGGGAGGGGAATATAGAGAAGAGGATTTGAATAGCCCTTGAAGGGAAAAGACCTCCAGAAATAATCTAATCCTTATAATACTGCCAAGAGGTAATCTGAATGACCTCATGCTCTGATGATTTGGAGCACTCTGTCCCACCTCCACCACTTCACTTTAACAAAACCCCAACAAACAAAGCAAAACTCCCCTAGAAAGACATACACCCCACCACCCTCAACCCCCAAACCCACTCCCTGCCTCCTCAGGAAGAACTGTCAATATGCAAGTTATCATTTGGCAGGTTCTCAGCTGATTTCCACCCCAGAGGAAAAATATTTTGAGGGTGAAGAGACATTTCTTTCTGAATTTTGCCTTAGATTCAGTTAAGTTCAGAATATGGATTTTGATGAAAACTCTGGGAGCTCAGACTGACATTATGCTATAAAATGCTTTCACTGGAAAATATGCACATCATTCTACTTATAACAACTATCACAATATCTCCTCAATATTATGTGTATAATATCAATGTGATCTCTTTCTAACACCAACTGAACATATTTAATAGGATAGAATTACTTTGTGCACAGCTATTTAAAACCCACTTTAGTTGTGTATCTACACTGCACAGATTTTTCAGATATGAGAAGCACTTAAGCACTTCATGCCACACTGACAAATCACTGAGTAATGTCAACCCCAGGAAGTGCTTTCTGGTCCCGTTATACTACAGGAGCACATTTGAGCATGATGTAGAATATAAAAAAAGATAATAATGAGATTTATGTGTGTAATGGAAACTATATGCATTGCACCTCCCACACATTGTTTAAGAATTATGCCCCACAAAATAATTTAAAATAACTCGTATTCTACACACTGAACATCTGATCTGAAAACTACTCCTCTGCTGCTCTATCATACACCCCAGGCAGCTTACTGAGAACAAGCCTTATGACTTCAATCCTCTGAGTTTCTAGTCTTTTCTTTTGAATACTAAAAATGCAAACCAGTCTGTATCATTCAAAGAATCTAATTTTCCAAACCACCTACATTAACATACTGGCTGAAGCCAATTACAAATGCCTTAAGGCTTATGGCCTCAGAAGCATAACCTGACAGGTCAAATTTTACTGTTTGCTCCATCCATCATTACTGACACAGTAACTCAAAGTACACAAGTCACAGTCAACTCACTGCTGCTTCTTTCTCCCTGTGCTCCTGCTGTAATTTTAATGTAGAAGCTTATTAATAAGAACATTGTCTTCTGTCACTCAGTGCTGGCTTCTTCCACACATGTAAGCAGAAAAAGCCCCACATTATGCCTTTACTTTAGTAGCACCTAGTGCTCCCTCCTTGGGGGTAGTGTGCCCAAGCAAGTCATTGCTGGCGATATGTTTCATCAACAAATACTTTTTATAAATCTAATACAATGTTGTATTGAGAATTAAAAATACAAGCTCCACCCCACGTCCCCCCAAAATTTCAGCCACAAAATAACCGACACCAAGAAAAACCATAAACTTTTGGAGGATATAGAGAACTGATGTTCTAAACAAGATGTTCATTTACTGTGTAAAATAAAGCTGACAGGCCTACATCTTCTAGCCTAAAACGGGCACAGAACTGCATTTTTCAAGATGCTAATAAGATTCAGTCTTATTTAATTCAGTAAGACTTCAGCACATATATTTAAACATTCCCTAGAAAAACATTGTTTTTCTGAGTTTTTGGAATAATGAGCAGTCAGCAGGAGGAGTGTTACATATTCAGACTTCTAATTATTGGCAGCACTTACCTAGGTGCCTAAATAAAAACACTGACTTCAACACTGTAGAAGTTCGTAAACAGGAAGGGGAAACATCAGTGACATTCTGAACATTATTTCATCCTTCTGAATAAAGCATATGTGGGCAAATCAGAAAAGCGTAGGGACCAAACTCCCTGCAAGAAGCTGCCCTTTTTCAGCATTAACCCTTGCTATGTAAAGAAAGTCAATGTGTCAGTTCCCTCCCTTTAAAGAAACATAAAACCCCCATGAAACACCAAAACCAGAATATAAACCTACATTAAAATTATTTTAGTATGCTAGAAATTGCCGTAACAAAACCCTAAAATGTTGTTTGTTGATACCTTGGCCAAGATACTTTACACATGTATGACTAACCCACATACACCATCCTCCCAGTCCCTTCCTAGGGGGTTTTTTTGTGTGTTTTTGCAACAACTGACATGAAAATATGAATAATGATAATGAAAATACTATCATGCAGCAGGTCTAATTAGGTTCTAGAGACACTTAGTGGGTAAACATGAATCTAATCTATTTAAGGAAGATACGTTTAAGTGAATCCCATCAATGAAGTCTGGTCAATTTAAATAACCACAATAGAAAAAAGCATAAAATTGCCAGAAGAGCAGACATCCTTTTTTAAAAATTTATTTTGGGTTTATTGTGCTGTGTGAGCACTGGTGAAACTCAAGACAACCTGCCCAAAATCTTGCACTTCTGCAGCACTAAAGGATGAGCACGTTCAATTGCTTTAGAGAGCTCTGAGTTTTATCAGAGCCATTTGGGAAAATGGGCTGGTATGGAATTTAAGGGAGTTGGAAGTGAGAGAAGCAGCCTTATGCTCCCCAAAGCTTCACCTCTCCCTATCACTCAGCAATGGGGGTGTGGGTTGGAAACCTGAAGGCTGTTTTATTCTGCACAGGTTCTAATATTGCCTTTCCCAGCACGGTATTTAACATCACCACTGCAGCTATTTTTTGAGAACGATTTTTAGGGAGTTTAGAGCAGTTTTTTCTCTATAGCCAAGTGTTGTGGTTTTAGTAGTGGGGAGGGACCCACAAAGATGGCTTCTGTGAGAAGCTTCTGGAAGCCTTCATTACCAAAATAATATGAAGAAAGAATTACCACTTGCAGCAACACACCTAATAGAGATGTTAAATCATAGTCTCCCCCAGAGTCTTTAGGCTTGACTTGATAATTAAAATGTTCATCTTGGACAAGCCTTAATATAGCAAAATGAGAGATTCAGGAATTAAAGAGAAAATACAGATTTAGAAACTGACACAATATGTTAATCACAAAGAACCCAGTCTATGCAAGGCTAAATTGTTCTGGACTGAGTAATGTCAGAATATGGAAAAACAAACTAAAAATATCTTTTCCCTGCTAGGCAAGGTTAGAGAACGGAGATAAACATCACCATACCGCAATTAGACCAGCTTGCTTAACTCATAGTTGCTAAAACTTGGACACACAATTTTGCATAAATTTTGCATTCTGTCAGGGCCTCATTGCTCACTGACCCCAGCACAAATTAAAGCAGTGGAAATTTTAAGTAATCTCTCCTAAGAGAGGTTATAGCAAGGAAAAACCAAACCAGGCTGTGATCCATCCTAATCTGTCCCCAGAATGCCTCCAATCTGTCCTGCCTTTATCCAGGAGCCAAGAGATCACCAGGCTTCAGCAGGACCAAAGCAGCCCCCAACACTGGCCAATGGCTTTGACCGAGCTTTTAGCAGCCAGTTTCCAACGAAAAGAATCAGTATCTTCTCTGTAAGAGGTTTATTTAAGGGATTTTAAACTCCCCTAGTTTTTTGTGGGGTTTCTTTTTTTTTTTTTTGTTCATTTTTTGTTGTCTGAATTTTTTTCCCCCAATGCAGAACTGTGTTTATGAAGACTCTTCCTCCAAAGACTAAAGGGATAGCAACAAGCAGTCTCTGAAAGAACATCATGTCCTGGGCCAGTGCAATTTCTCATTAATTCACAGAATCTCAAACCTGGCAATATGACAAAGCAGCCCTTACTCTAAAAATTGCCCAGAACTCCTCGCTTTCCCCCTCTATCGGTTGAGTCACTGCAGAAGCCTCTATTTTGGCTGTCCTCACAATTCATATTATGTCAGGTAAAAATCCTTGCAAACATATATATTCAGGTGCTTTAGCTGGGGAGCTGTCACAGAAGCAGCCGCAGTGCACAGATGAGTGGTTATGCAGGGCTATTTTTTTCCTAGTTAGGATGTAGTATTGGTAGAGCATTGTTTGGGATTTTGAATTTACTGTCTGACACCACTGAAAAGCAAAAGCTTATTGTCAGGGTTTGGGATACTTTTTTTTTTTTTTTTAATTTGTCTCTCTGTCTTAGAATTTTTCCCCATTCTAGTTGCTGGCGGGTGATAATGAGCGAGTGATTAGTTGCTGGGAGGCATAATGGGTGGGTGATTAAGAAAAGACAAAGAGTTGGCTCTGAGATGGGTGCGGCTGGCTAGCCCTTATCTAGGATTCCCTGATATCTGAGATTTCCCCCTCAGAGGGGGGCAGAGATACTGGGGGACTGGGACTAGTTAAAAAGAGCCAAGCACAGCTGGAGGGTACCTTCTTTGCTCCTGGACACTGAGAGGAGAGGGAGAGAGACTGCTTGGAGCTCCAGGAAGAATCTTCCTCCACCCGTGGGCTTCTGTTTTCAGCTGTGTGTTTCTACCAACTCTCCACNTGGGTTTGTCTGTTCTTATTTGTGGCGGTTACCATTGTTGTTGTTTTGTCTGTCCCATTATATATATATATATATATATATAAAATATATTAGTAAAGGACTGTTATTCCTCTTTTCTCATACCATTGCCTGAAAGCCCCTTCATTTCAAAATTTTGCCAATTCGGAGGGAAGGGGGTTACATTCTCCTATTCTAAAGGAGGCTTCTGCCTTCTTTAGCAAATACCTGTCTTTGAAACCAAGACACTGCTTCACTTCAATACAAAACTAAAAGGGATTTGAAAGGAAGCTCAGGAATTTGCAGAATTGAATGATTATGTGAGCAGAGTTCAAAATTGGTATTTCCCAGCTCCCTCAGAATTTAACAAAGGTTACCCCAGTCAGGGGAAAGCACAGATCTTTGTCCTAGATTGTTAATTTGTGGCCAAGACACCTCTACGAGGCATCACTGGAAGACTGTAGGAGGCAGAAAGCCATTTTTAAAGCATATTAATTGACCAAAGGAGAAATGCCATTCTTTAAGCATATGCAAAAATGCCCTTTACACTTAACTATCTTAAGACACTGACATGTATTACAAGGTACAGAAAAATACAGATCTACCTTATTCCCAATTTTCTGCTCATTCCTAGAGGCCATGCAGAGAAAAGCACCATATGAACAACAGGAAATCTTTCGGATACACAGCAGTTGATCAAGAAACATTGCTCACCTCATGCTTCGAGCCAAATGAACTGTGCAGCTGTGGCTGCAGAGCACAGAATTCCGTGTGTTTTGCCTACCCAGAGACAAAATTTATTATTTAGGAGTTGATTATGCAATAACAGCTTCACACAGCTTTTGGATTGCACAACTCAAGTCTCACTGGCCCAGAGCACAGGCTGAGGGAACAACTACCTAGTGGGAATGCAGAAGCCAGATGTGCCAGAGTCAAACGGGGGATGTACAAAGGTACTCAACATTAGACCAACTCTAATTCTCCCACAGTCCTCTGGAGCTTCCCAGTGGATATTTGGGAGAATAAAGTCAATAGTGCTAAAACCCTTGTACCAGATGTATTGCTGCAGTTAGGAAACCCCCTGCAACGTGTAGAATCAAATAACAAAATAGAGATGAATGTTGAAAATCTGCTGCTAGAATAAGAAGGTAGTTACAATGCTGTAAAATATTTTTCCTGTAGAAAATTCATTCAGAATGGTCACATCCCATAAAATCTATCAATTTCCACAAAGAGGTATACGAAAGAATAATTTATTCTTGTACCTCCCACCAACAATCTTTAAAATGTATACAGGGAGCAGATGCGTAAGGATGACTTGATTTTCTTCCCCATGTAATTGTTTAATCATATCCTATTATGTCTCACTTTCCTTTCCCCCAACCTCCTCTCTTATTGCCTTAATTTTCCCTTACAAAACCAGACCAAAGCTAGAAGTTAACAGTGAATTCAATCCAACTCTTCATCGAACTGGGGATATAAGAAGTCTTAATGCTTGGTAAGCCTTTGTTGAGTATCTTGTTTTCCACCAGGAGAGGCCAAGTCATCCCTCAGATAACCACAGAGAGGAAAAGCTGTGCAAAACCAAAGGTGAGGAGCAGCACCCCAGAGCTCAAGGACAGGTAATGCAGCCAATAGCTGCATTATGAAAAACCAAACCATGTTGCACTGAGTACTCAACAGACACTTTAACAAAATTTGCTGATTATGCTTCTGAATACAGACCCCTCCGAATTAAATGCAGCAGCCTTCACATTAAACACATTTAACTAATAGCATCTGATTATTTTGGTTGTTATTTTTTTCTTCTTTTTCAAGATTGTTGGAATTTTTTTCTTGTACATCCCTTAATATCAAATTTATTACCTAATGTTATGACAACAGAAGATGACTTTTACATTTTCAAACAGAAAGAGACATGATCATGGACTTAATTAGTTCACAATGATTTAATTAAAATTGGCGGAACAACAATGTACCTAATTAGAAACATAATAATTACGCCAATGTACATTTCCATCTTTGAAGGGACCATTAGTCATTGAGGTGATATGTTTTGTAATTTAAGATCATCCTAATTTTCATTTTCTGACTAGTTAAGTACAGTCGTCGTCATGTTCAGGTAATTGCTTTATTAACAAGCTTAATTAAAGTTCCTGTAAAACTGACAGCTACAAAGTTATTCTTTTTAATGTGTTGCTCACAAAAACATTAACTAATTACATCGAGCTCTTTACAGGGCTTACGTACCTCATAAGCTTAATGCATTAGTACTTTCAAGAGCTTTGAAAACTCTGACTGTAATAACCTATGGAAGTGCTTTGTATTGTCACAATATTAAAATGAGCTGTTCTACCCAGGAAACTTCTTCGTACAAAGTTATTATGTGAGAGATGGTGTGCATTTTAAACCACCTGCATTTCAAGCAGTAACTAGAAAAAAAATCAGTAAAATCTTTGATAAACCTAAGCCCCTTAGAGTTCAAAGCTCATACGAAAGGGTGATAATTTATAGTTTCCAGAAATATAAGCAAATTCTGCAAGTTCAAAAAACACTCATTTTTCAATTGCTGAAAACAGGCTACAGAAACTGAGTACATACAGGCCACATCTGTGTTCAAATATTGTCATGCAGAAGTGCTGAATTATTGGTGTAACTGAAGAATCCCATTGCTTAGAAGAATTAGTTTGTCATCTGGAAAACAAAACTAGAACAATATAACCCCACCACACAGTACAGCCCAACAGGCTTTCCACTTTAGCACTTGTGTATAGCAGATGAAATAATCCAGGTCAAGTATGGAAGATTTCAGAAAAAGAACCAGAAAAGTTTAATGCCTATAGGGTGGTGAGATGTTTTTTAAGCAATACAACTCCCACACATGAATCTAAATCAACTTAAGAGCCATCAAAGTTCTCATTACCTTGTGCCTTGTGTCTCCTATGGTTTAGGTGACATTTAAACCATTGCAGCACAAGATGTGGGCATGGCATTTTCCTAATTTTTAATATTTTACCATTTGTCTTTGTGTTGGCAATCAACCACACTGAATATTTTCCAATGGAAGATTAAAAAGAAGAAAGATTCCTTTGAGTAGCCCTCAATAAACTAGTTGTGGGGCTGAAGGCTTCCACATCTTTGGTGGAACTGCAAGGCTGGGTTAAACATCCTGAACCTCTGTCTACATCAACCAGTAAGCTCAAACATGGAGCTTTAGTTTATCTTTTGTTACTTTTTTCCCCTATGACCCTTGAATTATTGATTTAGTTGACTTTCTCCAATTTTGTCAGGAAATTCTTGCCTCTAGGTCTACAACATCTCCCACGAAACAGCTGGAATTATCCCAGGATCAAATGGCTCAATGAGAGCCTGGGAGATGTATATTTGGTATGTGTGTTTTCTTAATGGGAATTACTACACATTTATTGACACCCAAGTTTCATCTGCATTTCATCAGTCAGTCATGCTTTTGGTGTGTCTTTTCATTCATTTTTTTCCTCAGATAACAGTTCAAAGTGTGGAAGGGCCCAGCCCTGGTACAAATATGACTGCTGCTGCAGGACACCAGCTCCCAGGTCATTATTGGAATATGTTGATGCTGCTCTGCCAGGCCAGGAACCAGGAGCCCACAGCCCATCTCCCACCTCAGCCCTGCTGTGCCGGCAGGAGAGGCCAAGCCCCCCTGGAGCCAGGATGGAGCAGCTGCTGCTGTGTCTGTGTGTAGCACCTGGCTGCCAGCAGCACTGGAAGCCTAATCCACAGCTTCAGATTTTCTTCCCCCTGGAACTCAGTGGCTACTCTCGATGTTTTGTTTACAAGTTTAGCAAGAGTCTGCTCGTTTGCCCAGCTCATCACTGCTTGTTCATAGCACAGCAGATGCAGAGCCAGGGACCAACAAATCCCTGCATAAAGCTGTGCCCTCACTCAAGCCCACCTTCTTGCATTTTCACAGTCAGTGCTAGAACATGACAGCACTGCAGGGCCAGAAATAATACTTGCCAACAGCACTGCCATGTGAAAGAAAATTACTGAGAAAACTTTGATTTTTGTGACGTAAAGACAAGAAAAAGGGATCACACTGTCTGGTGAAACCTAACAGTGAATTTAAGGGAAGCAGTATGTTCTCTTTGTAAAAAATACCAGACACCCATGATCATTCCTGACCATAAAAACATTGATAGGACACTAGCATATACTGTTTTATTTTAATGTTCTCCCTAAAGTATTGTCAGCTCATTTACCAAAATTTGTCCTTGAAAAAAAAAGTAAAATTGAATTTTGCTAGGAGAGGAGCAATTGATAGTAAAACGTACAGTAAATAAAGATGAGCCAAAGTTGTTTCAGAATAAATCTTTAAAAAATCTCCTTTGAAAAAAAGCCCAAAACTCAAACAGGCAACTTCTGGGGGGTGTCTCTGACAGCCAAACATGTCAGCACCAGGAAATGTTTCATGTCTTCATTAGAGCGGTCAGGCTTATATCATAATCACAATAGCTTGGTGAATTTATAACATTGGCAGAATGTCTGATGAAAATCAGTTAGATCTGGCGAGAAATAAAGAAGGCCAAAACCCCATTTGGAGCTAACAGAGATGCAGGTGAGATGCACAGAAATGTGTTAATAGCATGACAGAACATGAAATGAAACCTATTTAGTACAGAACGTCTTACAGACTCAAGAGTTAATACAGAGAAAGTTGTTTTTAAAATGAGCCCACCTGAACCATAAATACCAAAGCTAAATTACTGCAATACACACTCCTAGAGAGTATTAAAGAGTAACTTGTTTAACAGGCAATGTGTGGCCATTTTTTCTGCAGTCTGTGTGCATAGATGACAGCTTCTGCTCTGATTTTCTCCTTTTGGCCATGCAAATCCTTCAGCCAGAACAGAAGAGATGCTGAAATGACCAAGGCATGGCAGCATTTTAATATTTGCATCCATTAATAAGTGGAGAATTCAAACTTCCCAGTTGAGAAAAGAATATAACTGCATCCTCACCGTTCCATCCCAGCAGAGAAATTTTTGCCCCAATAGCTTTATTTTCCTGTTTGTTCGGTTTGGTTTTTTTTGTGAAGGCTATTTTTGGATTTTAAAAGGTAGTTTTATGGGCTGTCTAACATCACTTTGCATGTATGAAGACAAGGGAACCTTAAGGGTATTCCCCAAAACATGCTTTCCAGTGCCTTAAGTACTGGTTTTGGGACATGTATCCAAGACATGGAAGGCTTTATTTGCTAATGGGAGATCTGGAATGCTGAATGGCTCTGAAGATATTTTCTTTTATTGAGTCAAGCCCTAAGGTGATCGTATTTTCAGTATAACAATGAGTCAATTTATCCCCACTGGGTTATGGGAATTTTTTTATAGTACCATATATGCTGCATCTGGCACACAGGCCTATTAAAACCACAGGCTAAATGAATTGTAATCTGCTACCCATGCAGTCTGGAAAAAAAGAAACAATTAAAAATAAATATATCACTGAAGAATGATTCTGCTAAGTTATTTTATAATTTGTAGACCAAATCTTAAAAAAAAGAGCTATACCCAAATCCTCTTGTCTGAACAAGCCAATCTCATCAAATGGTATTTTTCTTCAGTTGCATCATCACTATTAAAAATGTTCTACTTCATTAAGAGAACAAGCTGTCGAGAGAAATATGAATCAGGGAAGTCACAAGACTGCGATTTGGCATTCTGATTTGCTGTTTGTCAAATACAGAAAAAACTACATTCATCAGTACTTTTTACATAAAAAAAAATATTCCTAGATTAACGAAGAGTGTAATTTAACACTGCCTAATAAAAAAGGGTATTTCACCAGCACGCCATACCCCAGATGAGCAGTGCTGGTGGGAGCTCAGCCCCCAGCAGAGCCTACCTTGGTGGTGTAGGTGTGTCCATCGGACCCGCAGACAGCGCCGGAATGTGCCCCGGGGCAGGGCTTGCACTTGGCTATGTTGGCTGCTCCAGCCAAGTGCTTCTGGGCCAAATTGCCTTTCTTTTGTCGAAGGCTGTAAAATAAGACACACCACGGTTTTTGAAAAGTTTGTATAAAACAGAAGAATTAGAGCTTCTCTGAATAAAGCTGGATTTTCAGTACAGCATTAATTTAGAATCATTTCAGTTGGAAAAGACCTTTAAGATCATCGAGTCCAGCCATTAACCCAGCACTGCCAAATCTACTAAACCATAACTCAAAGCAAGTAAATTAAATACAGCTCCTAACAATGCTTTCATAATACGGCACATTATAGCAAGCAATCTAAAAAGTCATAAATTGATAGGCAGCCCTAGATTTACAACACTTGGTGGTTTCATTTAGATTTACAACTACAAATTATTTTGCTTCAGAATACAGCATTTCTGGAGCTACAGAGCACTTCTGGTGATGCAAGCACCATTACACCAGGTTATATTTAGAGACATTTTCACCAGGCCTTCTCAGGGCTGCCAAACTACTGCTAAGGTAGCAATGATTTTAAAACAAAATCCTTCAAAAAACATTGCAATTTATACTGTGCTTATAAAAATGTATGGAATCACTAAACACTTCTTCACTGTAGGGGCAGGAGCCCTATTGACACACCAGCTATTGAACGATCTGAGGTTATCAGATCAATTACAGTCCCCCCAGGAATGCCATAAAGTCATAGGGAGCATGTCCAAATCCACCAATGTGTGCCCCAGGGAGTGACTGCAGTTGTCTTCAAGTCATAGAATACTCAATTATTGCATTAAAAATGTCTGTGGAAAAAAGACACATGCTCCCGAAGCTTACTGCAAAACATGTGCCATTGATTCCAACTAACGGCTCATTTTCATGTCATAATGAACTACTTGACTGATAAGACATTAAGTAATTATCACCAGCCGAATGCTGTAAGCTGATTAAAAGTTTGCTTTAGAAACCCCAATCCAGTGTTACAATGCAGATTCATTTTGGTCATGTGTACTTGTCTTTCACTTGAAAGCATTTACAAGGGAAGGCAAAGCACCTCGGCAGCTTTGCTGGAGACTGGTAAGAAAAATAACTGCCATCTGTTCTTGTGCTACAGGAAAAAAAAGATCTGATATAACAGTTCAGCTAGAAATGCATTTCAATGTGCTGCTGAATGACTTTATCACAGTTTTAGAAAAATATATACAGATATTTTTTGAAGCAATTTCACTACAGCTTGCAATGTGCTGCACAATACCAACTCTGATGTAATGACACATTCAGCTGCTAAGTAATATAAATTCTATTCTTTCATCTCAGTCCTAGTTTTTCTCAAGTCTAACCTTTGCCAGAGATGAATCTTCTATTAAGAAGATTGTGTCCACAGAAGGAATCCAATCATGATATAATAAACTATGAAAATAGGAGCCAAGTATTTAAGACTTAATTCCCTTGTTATTTTGAAGAAGTCTCCCTTACGCAGAGAGCAGCACTCCCTATTTCAGATGCATTCTGCCTCACAAAGGTACCATTTATATGAGATGCTAAATGCTGTGGATAGGCGGTTCCTTGGCTCTGAACCCCCTAAAGCAGCTCTGTGGATCTGATCTCTGATGCTGTACAAACTTTATGTAAGTTTTCCAGAGTAACTGATTTCTCTGCAGCCCCCAACCATGCCTTCTTATCAAAATGTAATGATTATCTTATTTTCTTGAGCTCTTTGGATTACAGGCATGACTTTTTTTTTTTTTCAGCTTGATAGGAAAATTTCCTCATTTACTTTACTTACAGCCCTGCATTTCTGGCAATGCACAAACTCAGAGTCAAAAATACATTTGAATGTCTTACTGCAGACACTGATGAGCAGAGTCTGGAGGCAAATGTGAAAGGCGCTGTGCTTCTCTGGAGATTGCAGAAAGTCATAGCACAAAGTAGATGTTTCACCTTTTCACTGACTATAATTTCCACAGTCTCAAAAGATAGATCCTTTGCTACACATAAAATTGTTAAGAAGAATATTTTAGGATTAGTTATAGAAAAACAGCCAAGAAATGCTAAACTTGAAGTGTGTGATTTAGTGCCATCATCATCATCAAAGCCGTCAGCCACGAAGTGTGGAGGATGGAGAGGAGTGAGCTAACGAGCACCTCATCAAAATTAAATATATTGCAGTTCTTAGCCAGACTGATGCCTAACAAATCACAGGATCTGAGTGGCAAGTATAGAACACATCGTACAGCATTTGTGGACCACACTAAATCAGGTATTCTACACTTTTATAACATTAAAAGAAAAGTCCACTCAGGACAGGGCTGCTTGTCCATCTCTGCACAGTCTTACACCCCCCTGCTCTTAATTTATTTAGTCCTTCTTTGATCCCTTCAAGATTCATATTACAAAGCCAGTTCCTATTGGAAAATTCTTCTGGAACGGGTGATATTTTTCACTCTCCCATCATCACTTAAAAAAAGAAGAAAGTAATTAAATTTGATTGTTTCAAGCCATTCCAGCAGCTCACTGAACCTGGTGCCCCCCCTTTCCATCACATTACTGAGAGTATAAAGAACATGCACAGCCTTAGGCCTGAGCTCTGCTCTCACAGAAGCTGCCTGTAAGACAACACCAAGACCGATGTCCCCTCAGGTGGGGACCAGAACGGTTTCACCTGCAGACAACGAAGGAAACATTTACTCTTCCTAATGCCCACATTCATCTTCAGGCTCTTCTTCTGAGAATAAAAGGAAGTTTATTTTCTGAAAGAGTGATACTTAATAAAAAGAATTCACAGTGGACTAGATCTCAAAGCATTTCATTAATTTGAAACAAAAACTAAACAGTTTTAGTAGCACTGCATATCATGTGTGTAATGAGGCAGGGAATGCTGCAAGAGACCTGCAGGTCACTCACTCCTGCAGGTGCATGGAACTGGTAGCACAGCAGCCATTTTTGTTGCAAGAAACAGTCTGGCTTTCAAAAATTAATATATTCTTTTCAAGCTGCATGTTTTTCCAAAACAATGGTGCCATTGTATTTGAAGCAAGTCAAAAGTGTCTTTTGTCAGTTTGGCCAAGGGAGCAACAGCTGAAAGTTTTAACGGGATACCCGGATTGCACAGCCCCACCAAAACGACAGCTGAGCACCTGTCTTGTAAAAGGAACATATCTTCTCCAAAAACAAACACATATTTTTCTGCAGTCATATTTTGAGAGGCTGGATAGGACTTTTGGAAGCTTTTCAATCCTGTAAGTCCTAACAGCACATCAAACATCCAAACAAACAAATTAAAAGCTAGACAAGAACATTGGCTGCCATAAGCAGCCAGCCAGCAAATCCCCTCTCAATGGAAGTGCACATTCACGTACTCTAGGAATGCTCTGCTATGCTAATCATCTTGGTTTAGAATAAAAATGTCAGGAGCAAGCCAGACCAAAGCAAGTTAGGCCTTTCCCTTTTTTTTTCTTTTTCTTTTCTGACAACCAACTTTAATCCTGCTTTAAGACTCAGAGCTGAAAGGATCTACTACTATTTTCACTATTCCAGAAGCTGGAACATATGTATGTTTTGGTCAAGTGTTGAAACTTACAGGCAAACCCTGCCTGCTTTTGCTTTGCAGATTGGTGAACCAATGCACCAAAAGGCAGAAGAATTACAGAGTTTGTAAGTTTTACAGAATTCAGCCTCTTGGTGTTTTAACACACTTCACACAGGGAGAATGCACAGGGACTCAAGTCTGTCACTGGTTACACAGACACACTGCGAAAGTACCGTGAGCTGACATCTGCTTGGCTTGCACAGGAGCACGCAGAGAGCCTCAGGCTCTGCAGACGCCACCAGCCAGATGCCGGGACCATGCACCCAGAGCCCCGAGCCACAGACACCTGCACAGCAGCACAGGGCTTACAAGCACAAAGCCCTGGCCATGCCAAAAGGAGCTCAGGAAGAAAAGTGGCTCCACTCATGGTTTAATGGCTTCCAGGTGTGCCCTGGGGAGCCAGAAGCTCAGCTCCACCTGGGTACAGCTGGCAGCCCCAGGGATGGGAATCACCCAGCCCTGTCCAGCCTGGCTGGGAGCATCAGTTCTGGGCACTGAGAGCCTGCTGGGGAGTTTGAACTGTGCTTTTGATTCAGCAAAAGTTTGTCAAACATAACATCTTAAACTGACTCAGATTAAAAAAAAAGCAACAACCAAACCCAAAAATGCAAAGCCTTAATTCCTGACCAACCCTTTGGATGACACAGGCTGAGCTATTTAGGGAATCTGTATCTTTCTTATAACAATTTTCTCAGGGACAGTACAGAAGAGCATATATGGAAACAGCCTCTGGCAAAGCCAGAGGTCAAAATACAAGTACTTGCACAAAAGAATGATGTTTTGTTTCTTTACATTTACAGTTTGATTTATTTACATTTAATTTTAAATTTGACACATGTTCAGATATTTCATTATGAAGAAAATATACAACATCAAGAGTATGCTACTCTGCTTTAAGACCAGTTATTCCCAAATGCACATACAGTAAATCAGCAGATTAAGCATTGATGGGTTTAGTGCAATCACAAATCAGGTTCCTTTGGCAGGCTGTTGCTTTGAAAGTCCTGACAAACTTTTAGGATGAAGTAGAGAGTAAACAGAAGTTTCTTCTTAGAATTTACTCAGTAATTTTATTGGACAACAAAAAGACACCTTACCCAAAGGAATTTTTGTTAGGTGAGTTTTCAAAGGACTGCTGCAAATAACAGCAGAAAGTTTCTAAAAAACCCCAACAAGTAAGTTACACAATTTCTTCTGACAGAAACTATCAGGTAAACAAACAGTGAGATTGGTACTGTCTCTTTTTGTTCTTTAACTTGCTGCTTCAGTCATGTTACACAAACACAGACTTTGGTTCAATTCATGTTGTAAATTACTTACACCTATCATGTTTTCTGACCTTAAAATCATACCACTACTTTTTTCAGGTCCTATTTGAACAGTACTGAGTTGGTCAGGAATTTTTTTTTTTAATAGAACAGGTCTTATGTACAAAATACTGACTTGACAAAACAATTATTTCATGGAGATAAACTAGTGTTACTTTTACTGACATTGCCACTCCTAGCTGGGCTGATTGCAGCAAAGGCCATCTCTTACCTACAGTCTCCTCCAGAGACTTCCTCCATGAAACAAAAGCCATGTCACCATCCTCAGGGTCTGCAGGTTTCCTGGAAGGCAGGTCTGAGTTAGGCACCCATGGGAGGGAGGGCCCACCCACTGCAAGGGCTCTTCAGGTAAATCTGTCTTTGGGGGTCTGGGAGTTGTGTACTGGAGTTTTCAATTACAGTTCTCACAGAGACATTCCTCAAGATTAGCATTAACTTCATCCATCCTTCTTTCTTTCTAGACCTTAAATCAAACCAAAATTACTAAGTCCCATAAAACTATTTTAGCTCTATTAAAACAAACTTGAAAAGTTCAGTGCACCAGAACTGGTACCAGAAGATGGAAAGAGCTCTGACAGCAAACTTGAATGGCTTCCTGAAGCTGGAACAATTCACAGTAGGAAGAGTTTAAAATGTTCTGTCTGTACCTTCTCCATGCCTTATGCATAGTTTGTTCATATCCCCCTGAAGGAAGCTTATCACACTGAAGATAAAGCCAGCAGTGCCTGCCTGTTTTTATCTTTCCTTTGCATAAGTTGTTTCTCTTGTTCTCAAGGAAAAGAATGACAAACCTGAAATTTGCCAGGATAAATGGCAATGTTCTCTTCTCTCTTTGTATCATTTTTGTATTCTGCTAGAGTTAAGAGCTTGGCCTCATTTCTAGAACCTTTCATATTTTTCACAAAAGCTGTGTATACCTTGAGCCACTACCAGTCAAGATTTGTGAAGAAAATAGTCTACCCATATTACCTTGGGAAAAAAAAAAAGTACTATGCTATTGAATCTGATACAGACTCTTTATTTAAGAGTAAAATGAGAACAGACATATGATTACAGCAGTTTCTCTACCTGAGTTTTACACTTTCAGATACAAAGAATAATAACATGCAGCCTTGCATTTCACCATCATCCCACTGTACTGACATAGTACCACTTTCCCTGATTTCAATATTCAAAGAAATCATTTCACCTATTGGATTTTACTTTCTCTTGCTGCCTTCATATCTTCTCCCCAGCAGATCTGGCTTAAAAGAGCCATAAGAAATAAAAAGGCCACTACACACTGGTAGATGTGTAAAGGTTTTAATGGGGCTTGGTGATGGCTGGGGACCCTTCTGGCAGAATGAAAGTCATTCAAGACTGGCCCCCTCAGGAATGGATCCTCTACTTACTTGCTAGTCTTTCAAACAATGACATTGATGAGACTGTATGGCACTCCCCAGGCAGGCCTGCTAGGCCGAGGGCCTGAAGGAGAGCCACACAAAGAACCACACAGAGGCAGCAGCAGGAGAGAGCAGAAAGAGAGAGGGCAGAACCCTCTGACTTTTATTTATATGTTTTCACACATCACCGTGGATTGGAGGGAGAAATCACCACCTCCTATAATCCACTTGGTCAAAGTATTTGTCAATCATATTTCTCCGCCCAGTATACTGGAATTCGTAAACACAGCTACAATTTAGGAAAACATAGATAATAGAGAGAAAACAAGCCATGGCCATGATAGAGAGAAAGTCTCACAAGAAAACACTGAACACTGCAAAGTCAGGCCCCCAAGATTGTACTGGAAAATAAGGCTGTCCAGAGAGAACCAGCAGCCACAGGTATGTTCCCAGAAAGCAGTTGGTACTCAGAAGATAGAGTTGGAGATGACAAATTTAGGGAAGAGTTTAAAGCAAAAATCTCAACTGTTGAGGTGAAAGTGTATCAGGTGTCATTCCAGTGAAATGGAAAACATGTATTTCCAAGGCAAGAGGAAGAGACAAGCCTCTATTTTTTACCAACAGTAAGAAGACATTATAAAATAAGCGTGGGGGAAACAACATCCCAGAAAAAACTCATCAGCTGATGGAGGGAAGGTTGAAAGCTGCAGTCTAGTGTATGTTTTGCAAGAACAGCCCCTGACACATCTTGGAGGGAAAATGCCCTGAAGATGCTTGCACAGATCCCACTAGGTCCAGCTGGCAACCAACTCTGGAAAGAGAGCAGAGGGTCTGGGGGCCCAGGGTGCGCAGGGTTACTGGTTCTGCAAGATGAAGGAATCTTTTTAATTTTTTTACTGTGTGTTTTAAAGGAAGAAATAACTTGAATAAGCTGACAGATTCTGAGGGCCTAGAAGGCCAGAAAAAACTGTAGTGAGTTTGACTGGGGGGATGCAACTGCTGCAGGTGACTTCTGAGATCCAGCAGCCCCAGTCAGATAACCCCAAATGCAACTACTTGAGCAAGGCTACTCAAAAAGAAGCAAGGTCTGTGACTAAACAGATATAATAATATATAATTTCTAAACAGATATAATAATATAATAGGTCATTTAAACATGGATACTCTTAAACTGCCAGGACAACTCATTCTGCATGGTATCAGGGTCTCAGTAAAAGTACCTTTCTGAGATGTTAGTTCCTGGCTTGACTTATTCCTGGACTAAAAATGATAAGGTTGTTTATTAAGGCCATTAGAGAAGCACAGAAATTTCCGCCTTTGAGCACTTCAATACATCAAAATGGTGTTTGAAAGTTCCACTTACAGTCTTAGCTAACAGATTATTGTGTTTATAGGCAATTTATTTTTTAATCTAAATCCTAAATGATTTTCAACTTTTAGACCTAATACATATGCTCAACAGCTGCACAGGTATGAAAACAGGTGAAATACACAAAGGAAAAGAACCAAACTAAAAAATTTACACGAACATAAAATCCCAGTGTTCTTAAAAGTCGTTGTGCTCTCCTGAATAAATAACACAGCTTTTAAACTCTGTCTGTTCTCATGAATTTTCATAAGAGAATTATTTTTCTTTTCATCATTATTTTCCCCACTAACATAAAAAGGAATCTCAGACACCAAACTATGTAAAAATAAAATGAAATGTCTTGAATTTCAAAGGAGGAGGGGAGATAGCAGGAAGTTCGTAATTAAAGCTGAAATCTTATTCACCACTCCTCAGTTTGCAGGAATCTCCAGTCCTGGATTTCACATGCTGGGTGAATGCAGAAACTTGGCACCAAGCATGAAGTGTGCAGCAAATGTAATACTTTTTTTTGGCACTGGCCCTCTTTGTTTCTTTCTAGGACAGCTTATTGTTTTTTCCCCCATTACCAAAGAAGAATACATTTTAAAAGAACGAAGGAACCTTTCCTCTGTCTAGGATCTGATTACCTTGATATTAAAATAATGCATTGATGAGGTCTGCCTCCGCCTGCTGGCAGAGCTTGCCAAGATCTCCAAGGAAGCTGAATTGCTGATGGTGTGTGAGATTAATCTGAGCTCTCAGCTTTGTCTGGGGAGGAAAGCTGATCCTCCCTCACTATGCCCTGTTTCATGCAATTAGACAGGTTCAAAATTGTTTTCACCGAATCTGGCAGAGCAGCCATTTCCCACCATTTCACTGCTACAGCTCATATTTCTAGTTCCAGTGCTGAACCCTGGATAACCATAGCTGTGCAAACACAGATGTAGGTTACTTAGTGAGGCTAAAATTCAAGGCAGATCTCTTGGCAGCATTTTATAACACTTTAAAGCCCCAGCATGACTGATGAATCTCCCAGAAGCTGAGGAGAGAAAAGTTTTCAAAGCCCCCTCAGTCTTGGCTGAATGCAGAGGTCTGTGAAGTTTAGCACCGTCCAAGCTGCAGTGTGTCGTGTCTCCACAGACATTCAGCAGCTTGGCAGAATGAAACTGATGGAACAAAGGAATGGGCTGAGGTACGTTATGGATCCACACTGGGGTCCTGCTCAGCTGCAGGTCCTTCGGTTCACTTTATAACCCAGCCTCATTTATTCCATCACATACAACACAACCCTTAATTCTACATTACAAAAGGCCCTACTGCCCAAAATGCAAGAGTTTGGGGTTTCGTTTTCATTCTGAAGCAAAAAAGTTCAGAAATCTTATTGTCACTTTGCAACTGCAGGGGAAACATCAAATTGCCTCCCCCCAAAGCATCCTTAGACTGCTCAGCTGTGTTCTGCTTCATTATGTAGCTTTTGCTCATCCTAAGGCAAGTAACATGCAATCCTCACCAAAAAAAAAAAAGACATTTTTGCTTGTAGGGATGAGAAAGTAAATGAATTTTAAAAATATAATAAGAATTTTTGCCCTTAAGGCACTAAATCAAATGTTTCTTTCTAAAAAATGACTGCACAGTACTCCTGTTCTGTGAATACTTTGCGCCATGGTTCAAACAATTAGTTACAAGCTGTGCTAGCAAAATATTTGCCCCTTCTGACACATTTTATTATGAGAGAGGCTTATTAAATTCTCAAGAAAGCTACAGCAAATTAAGCTGCTGAGGATTTTTACAATTAGCATCGATTACCTAAGAATTCATGTGTGATTTCTGAATAGAATTGGCTTGTCAAACAACAGACAATTTAAAAAAAAAATCAATCCCAAAGCCACCTCCAGAGTGTAGTCAAAATCCACTATTCAAGGTAGGTTTGGGGAAATCATCAGAATGCAGTTTCCTCTGTCAGAATAGAATGAATGTTAGTGAAATGCATGCAAACTAAACCAGTTATAAATACTATACGGAGCTGAGTAATTTTAAAATCCCATCCTTTTTAGCATCTAAATAGGCTAATGCCCCTGTTGCTTATTCAGCACTGCTGATTTATAGAGCTCAGTACTATGAATGTCTACACATTCTGCTGAATTTCTCACTGTATTCAGTGCTGTCTGTCTGGTTATTGGATGCTGGAGATGGAGCTCATAATATCTATACCATTCCCAGCTTCTCAAAGGAGGCCATCAGAAGCATTAATCCATCTTATATCAGGCTGTGTCTTAATGGAAGGTGACTACAGCTTCAGCAAGGTCCCAGCTGATAGACAGGATTTACATAATCACATTAATTTATGATACAAACTGAATGCACATGATCCAGTGTAGGGACCGCACATGATGAAACACACCTTTGGGTAAAATTTGAAGATGAATTCAAATGACATAATTGCAGAAACTGCAAGATAGACATTTGTTGGGGTACTTCCACTGAGTCTTTAAGATTTCACTTTGTTGTGACCTTGAATCATGCAGCCTAGCACCCATGCATTACAAACCATCCCTTCTGCCCATATTCTTTGACCATGTAGCTCCATAGGCTCCTCCACCAGGGAGATTAAGGTGGTGTTAAAATGCAGTGTAGCTACTCATTTATACCTTTGAGAGTTTCAGCATTTTATAGCAGCTTCCTCCAAAGTTGATTTGACTGTGTGAAAAAGCAAGACTGAATCAGTGGCGTATTTAGATAGAAAACATAACACTACCTGGGACTTTCACAGGTTTTGTTAAAAAAAAAAAAAAGATATAAATACTTTGCTGCTGAGTTATTACACAGGAATCAGTTTTGGGTGTTGTTGGCTTAAGATGTGCCGCCTCGCTTTCCATCACTTCTTGCCACCCAAACTTCACTTCACCTACTCACTATTGATTCCTTGGACTCTATTCTTATTCTTTCCACAGTTTCTCTGCTGCTGTGGTAGAAATCTAGGGACTGCAGTAATTCTTTATCACTGCAAATCAATCCTAATATTTTCCCCCAAATGTTGTTGCATTTCTTCAAAAAACACTTTTCTCAAATCCTACAGTCTGTGGCCTACCTTCTACCTGACTGGCTTTGCTGACTTTCTCCTCTAGCCCTGTTTTCCCAAAATCTGGTCAGCTATTTTAAGGAAAATTTTGTAAAATTGTGAAAAAATTGCAGTGTCCTTTCTTACTCGCTGTTGTATTTAACCATTTTGATTCCAATCTTTCAGCCTGACTGCTCTGCCCTGACCTCTTCCCCCTCATTCTCCTTTTCCTTATACTTTTCCCCTCCTACTTCTGAAACTTTCTTCTGCTTAATTCAACCTCAAAGATGAGGCCCCTTGGAGAAGCAGTTATTTCTTCATCTACTCTCACCTATTCTTTCCCTCTCTGCTAGGATGCATCATATTAAGTAAATGGTATCTCAATGTCATTTTGGTGCTTTACCTGTAATAGTTTAGTCTTCTTACCTTTCTACACTTGAGTCCTTGAAAGTCTGAGAAACTTTATAGGTGTCCTCTCTGGTTTATCCTTCTATCTCCTTGCACTATTATTGCCATTTCCTCTCAGGAATATCTTGTCCACATTAGAAGCTCACTATGTCAAGACCAAATATACTGTATTTCTTCTCACATAATCTTCTCGCTTTTTCAGCTACTGTTTCCCTGTCATCACACTTGTTATCTGGACTTGTTCTTTAACCAGATCCTCCCTTTCCCAGTGGCAAAGCAGAGCACATTATCTTTCTGCTTTCCACAATGTCCAAGAGGCAATCATGAATTTAGCTGTGTCCTATATCTTCCTACAAGTCTTTCAGATTATCTAAGCAATCATTCTCCCATTTCACTTGTTTACAATCTCTTCTTCTCTTATTTTCAGTCTGTATAGTACTTAGGATACAAATATACTTTTATGTTTATTTAGTAAATAATACTTTTGGTGAGGACAGGACATACTTGAGTAGGTTAAATACAAAATATGAGTTTATTTCTTTCCAGAGCTGGAAACTGATTTACATGCTCTAAGATGCCTTCTTCATGATCCCATTTCATTCCATCTAAAGGAAGCAAAAGGCTGGATAAATTTTCCTCTGAGGGCTGCATGATAGCAGCTGTAAGGCTGTTTTTCGTATTGATACCTGCTTCAGATTCACGCTCTACTGACCCTAATTTTTTGTCTACCTTTTGAAATTTAGCAGAGGGCCCTCTAAACACCAAATATCAGCAACACTGAAACTTCAGCTTGCATTTCCTGACAAGCATCTACAGCCAATTTATCTCATCCTGTGATCCTGAGGTGTCAGTGTCAGAGCTGTTCTCTCCTCGGCTGTGAGGAGGGCAGGGTTTCCATTTCAGCACTCACATGGCTGGTGTGCTGTAGAGGGCTGGGTGAAACTCGTTATGAAATGGAAAAGCTCTCATTGTGTTTCATTCATATGAGTTTCTAAAAGGACTACGAACCTGTTACACAGGCAGCTGGTTCCAAATGAAGCAAAAATTTCTGAACTAACGAAGGAACTAATTAACAAAATCCCCAGACTTCTGAGCTAAGATAAAGTGTTGTTGCAAATGAAAAATTTATACACAGATAAAACATAGAGGCTCAAGAAATTAACTATGGATGAGGTGCTAAGCAGGAATGACCGTAGTGTAATTCAGCTTGGCAGTCTTGGGCTCCAGGTAAACTGGAGTAGCTAAGACTACAAAAATCTGTCAAAGGACTTGAAAGATACTTAAAGCTGTCCAGAATAATGGTGCACATATTACAACATAGGGCAATGAATAATGGACAGAATAATTTACACAACAAAACTATAAAGTGTCCTTTTTGTTCAACAAAAACCATTAATTTAAATGCCAATAAGGTACAAATACAGAATTTATAAAGAAGAGGAAGGAAGAAGCAGAGGATGTATAAATTTCCTGTATTTCTACCTGCTGAATTGCAAGGCAAGGGAGTGGATGCAAAACTCGAGGAGCAGGTTTGAGTCTTCATTCGTGTTTTCATCTCTTTTTTAACTAACTCTGTTCACCTGACTTCTCAACTCATTAAACAAATGAACAAAAAAACTTACATTATGTTATACTACTCAGGTTAATTAGTCCTCCACAGTTGAGGATGACTGATTGTAACAACCAACTAATCAGAATGGTTTGTTTTGTTTCATAAAAGAAGATGGATTGTGTGGTGATCAAAGCTAGAGGCCAGATAAATCAGTGAAGCAAAATTCCCAACTGTCACTCCCCATACATATTAAAGAACATTTTCCTAGATATTATCATAATAAAGCTGACAGTGGCAGTTGCAATAACAAAACTAAGCAGGCTCTATTGCTTCTTACTAATATTAGTAAGCAAGAAAAAGTTGAAAGGCTCAAAATTTTTGCCAGTGAAAGGAAAAAGAGAAAAGGAAAACAGAAGAAAAATTGACAAAATTGCAAGAGAATCTGAAATTATAAGGTTGCATTCTGCATTGGTGACAGGTTGAATGTTAATTCTGAACAAAATATGTTAAATTTGAATGTGAACAATGTTGTTAATCAAAAGTTTGTAAAGATTTACTTGCAGAAGTGAAATAACTTCAGTAGTTGAAATATGTTCTGCAAGACCTCTACAGAACTATTCATTTCTAGTAGAGTTGCTACTTGAAAAATTTACAGATTATTGACTCAGTCTGGGTTAGAACTGTGGCTATGGTAGAAAACTTCTCTAATCCAAATCAAAACTGTTGTGATAGTCCTTCATGAGTTCCGTAAAAAACTGGCTGCACAATACTTTAGGTTCAAAGGACAAATAAAAATACAGTGAAAATGATTGAGATTTCAATGAAGTGCACAGCATGCTTTAGCCCTTGGATGTATTTTCCTTTTTAGGAAAACTAACATAATTTTTAAATTTGACATGGTTGTAAAAGAGCCTCTAGGTACAACATTGTTCTTTATTTTAAAACTGCATGACATTGTATAGGAGGGTGTTTATTCAGATGTGTGAGATAACATAAGCCCTCACTAAGGGACAAAATAATTTCTTTTCAAAGTGAAGACCTAGACAAGAGAAAAGCACAGTGACTGTCAGAGAATGCTTATTTCATGACAAGTTTTGCTGCTGGAGTTAAAGTAAAATGTAAGCAAACCACTGAAGTAATTAAAGTGATCACATCTCTAAGCATTCACAAGATTTGTGAGCTTCTTCTCCTCCTGAATCCTGCATGTGTAGTAGCACTCTGAAGCATTTGATTTCCCTGGAAAAGTATGAAGAGAGATAATGATAGAAATTGTCTATTCTTCAGTATGCACAGAAAAGAAGATAAGTTGAGGGCTATTGGGAAAGTCTACTTTGCAATATTATTACTTATTAAAGAGACTGTCCCAGAAAATGGAAAAGAAAGGAGACTGGGGATGTTTTTTAGTAGTTGGCATTCATTGGAAACCAGTGAAGACCCAAGCAAAGGATTTCATATTTCAGAAACCATAATGCAATGTGTTTGACTTCTATCATTTTAGAAATAAAATATGAAAGCAGCAATGTTGGATCACTTCCAAATAATGAAAAGATGAGAAAAAACATCTCTGGACACTTTTCCAGGAGCAAATTCCTACTCTGTCTCCAGAGATAATAATGAAAGATAATGTTTTATTTTCTCAAGGTGCAAATGATAATTGAATGCTCGAGTCAATTGGAGCTAACTATATGCTACTGACTCTCTTCACAAGCTTAACATGAAATACATTTGTCATCCCATGAAGACAGGAGGTGCCGACGGCACCATTCTGATTGTACTGACTTCTCAAAGGTGTGCTGAAAAGTCCTGAGAATGGATTTTATTTACAACAGCAGTACAGACTCAGTAAATCCTGAGCGCCAGCTGAGTGCTGTAACTATCAGGCTACTGGGTGAATTTGGCATAATTAATGAAGAGATCAAATCCCTTCTCCAATTAACACCAAAGGAAAGGAATAAAACTTCCAGACTTTCAGAGGAAGAGAAGTCAATAACCACTCACCAGAAGATCCAGAGGACTATTCTACCTGAGTGACACCCTCTTTCTTACATTCTACATTCAGGGTCCCTTTGTCATCCTACTCACGTTTCTGAGGTGAGAGACTTTCTTGTCAAGAACTATTTTTTACATTGCTAGAAAATGTTTTGTTGAATTGACAGGAAAACCATTTTGTCAGAAGACTCCAGAACACATCTACTCAATGCTTAAAGCTTGTTTTCATTTTAAGCTTATTTCTATTTCCACGTTCTCAAAATGTTCCAATGTTAAAAAAAATCTCAGCAGGGAGTCAGGTGCAAACTGAGACTGCAAAGGCTATACAGATAATTCTACAAAGTTAAGAGCTAATCCAAGCATGTTAAAACCCCCACAGTTTTAAGTACTTTATCTAACTGCAATATTTGATTTCACAGAGGTGGCAATTTTACACTGACTACAGTGACTGCAGTGCAAGCATTCATCTTTTTTTTCTTTTTTTTTTTTTTTTTTTTAACACTAGTTGGAGTAGGAATGTGCTGGAAGTTCTTATGTTTTAAACTGCAGTTACTGAATATTCTGTATTTACTTGCAATGAATCTTTTAGGATTTCATTGTGAAAGTAGAGAATGTAATTGCAATAATTGATAACAAAATGAAGGCTTGATAATTACCTCTTAACTAATTTGAAAACTTGTTAATCTTCCTGCCCACGCTATTCCACAACAATTTAATAGCACAGATCTATAGAAATGTTTCCTGATAATTATGCTCCATTAATGTAACAGAATCTATCATGATCTATTTCCTATTTATTTATTTATTTGTTTTAGACAGCTCTGTGCTGTAGCTGGTTAAGCAGCTTAGAAGGAATATGCAGATCAAAGACATCATGGAATAGTTTCAGCTGAAAGGGCCCTTTAAAACATCATAGAGTCCAACCCCTCTGCAATGAGCGAGATGTCTTCCTCAAGTCCACGGTTTTTTCTGCCCCACCTCTTAAGATGTAGAAGATGCTCATGGGAATTAAATTATCATAAATTACAAGATTGCTTTAAACCTAGAAATAAAAGCAATATCTCTTTCAAATTGTGCTCAGGTATCGTTCTTTCTGCCCAAAAGGTGAATGGCTCAGCATCACCTTTCTATAAGGAATTTGGGAGTAGAACAGTGATACCTGAGCAGACAGACTTAAAGAAGCAAAATATTTTGGGCTGATTTCTAGTTATGTTTAGTACTGCCTACATACAGAGCCTAGAACAGACTGTACTTTGGGGGCTCATGTCCATAATGTCATCTATGGTTCATTGGTTGAAGTAATCTGATATAAAACGACTAAATTGAAAATCTGTAGGTTGAACTGTTGATGAGCTCTGGCAGAGCACTAAGGAGGCAATCACAAGCTTATTAATGAAAAGAGAATGATAGAAATCGACATATTATAGAAGCAGGAAGTAATAGATTAATTGTTAATTTTGATAACATACTCGAACCAAATAAGAAAATGATTGATGCAAGAAGTTCCTTTTTATTGTTTTCATGTGCTGTTTCTTTCAAAAGAGTGCCATTAGATGGAACTGCATGGGTCTGAAAGGGATCAAACACCAGAGTAGCCTTTTCAATTTCATATTCACGTCTTTGTTGTTAATCTAGTTTGGTACTGGCAAACCTCTGTGGAAATGTCTTCATAGTGTAAGTTTTTTGCAAGCTTTAAGTCAAAAATGAAAGCTTGTTGATGAATTCCTTGGGGTGATCTTGGATATAGTTTCATTTTTCCTAGTGAAGCTTTGTGCCTGAAATGAAGGATGTTGAAGGAGATGTGAAATTTAGCAGAACTCTGCTGGGAACCACTCTCAGCTTTGGAGGAGCCAAAGCTTCCCACCCAGCAGAGCCCTACACATGGGCAAGAGGTGTGCAAGAGTCTGACCCAGCTGATCAGAATTTCAGCCTGTAGTTGTTGGTGCCTTTCAGTGCCAGGGACAGGCTTTAGAAGCAGTAACTGGCAAATATGAGCAGTGCAAAGGTAAACAAATGAACTGTTTTGCAAACAATAAAAATCAGTTTTTAGCTGGTTTAAAAGCTGTGTGTACGGAGTCTGCATCACACAGTTGAAAAAAGCACCAAACTGGCCAGCATCAAATGAAATGCAGTATTTTTAAGGCCTAATTTTCAAATTTCATACAAAGTATATTGTTTGTAACATTGACTGCAATTGGAATGTAAAAATGCCATTTACCAAAAGGCAGTTTTTAAATGCTGCACATGTAATAGTTTTTCCAATATAATGGGATGCTGGAAATGGAAGAAAAAAATTCCTCCACTGTAAACATCAGTCCCAATCTTACAAAAGCATGCCTTTTATTAGCACTAAAAAGACTTTCACTGAATGCATTCATGTCCTGGGGCTACTACAGCAAAAACCAGAAATAAATTTAGAATATCCGGTAAACAGATTATTGTATAAATACAGAATAATTTTCGGTGCATTGGAGGTTATTTGTGAACATTAAATAATAATTTATGACTGACTGGATTACTCAAGAGATTTAAGACAGGGATAAAAAGCAAAAATACAGGCACATATTAATTATTATCACAAATTTGCTTCCAGCAATTCTATGGTTAAAATTTTTATAAAAAGTACAAAGAAAATGAATCAGGAAATATATCCTTAACATATTGGGCTCTGGTAAACCTGCAAATATTACAGACTCCAAGTTGTGTGAGGATTAACGTAGCCATAGAGAAAGTCAGGCAACAGCTCAAGCAAAAATTCACCTATGTGACCTCCAAGGTCAGTGGTCAAAGGTAGTGCTGCTGGCAGGAATGCAGCGAGCTGTGGAACTGTCCCCTTGGATCCCACATCCTCTTATACCCACCTGTGTGCATGTTGGTAATAGTGATGATGAAGATGCATGAAGATTGTTTGAAAAAAACTTTGAAAATTCAAGAATTATGAGGCTACTCCATATGCAAAACCTAACAGCTTCTTCGATAATGACGATTCAAAGGCAGTGAATCCCTTCCAATTTTATTAATTTGTTCACTATTCATTTGTTGGCAAATCTTGTGACATTTGCCAAGCAGATGACATTTATACCAATTACTGTTTTCATTTCTTGCTCACTTTAAAGTGAGCAAGAGGAGCTTTACAAACCACAAAAAAGCCAACATCCCTTATGCTATCAACAGCTCACAGCCCAAGTCAGGAATAGACAAATGCCATGGAGGAAGTGACTGAACTTTTAACTCAGCGTTCTTCCAGATATCCCAAGGGAAACAGGAACTTTTGGATAATAACAGCTTTGGATGGTAGCTCTTGACAAGCTGGTAAGAGCTTCGTCAGAAGGTTTAGATATGACCAATTCTGCAGTCTCCAAAAGAACCCACTGAGACAGTACAACCATTGAAGAAGAAACACTATGTTCCCACCTTTCATATATTTAATTTTCCTGCTGGCTTCTGTTTCCTATGAACCTGCTGCACAAACTTACATTCACACGTTAACTTTCAGACATGCGTTTTCCATCATTATACATTAGCTTACGTGAAGTAGCTCTGAGCTCTAAACAATGCATTTTATATAAAGTTTATCTGTAATGCTGAACTAGGTATGGCTTGGATTTATTTCAAACTCTCTCTCCCCGACCTTTTGCTATGATGTTAATAAAAAAAGTTTCACATTACAGAGAAAAATAATCAGAGTATATTTCTATTGAGGATGAAACGTATATAGAATGTTTTGTTATGCAGAAGTGCTTAAAGGAGCAAATTGCACATATATTTACAATATATATCAATTTAGAGATCACAAAGCATCAAAGCCAGAACTGTTCTCCAGAAAGCTCAGGCGAAAGCCCGCCTGGAATAAGGACTTCCAAGCTGCACACATTCTACCAGGGCTGATGGAAGAATCACCAGTGGTTTAAAGCAGGCATGGATAGAACAGCCATTTAAAAGAGGGGATTAATTTAAGAAATAGAGATTAAAATGTTAACAAGTAATGACTCGGAGTCATTGCAAAACCAAAAACGTATAAAGAGTTTAAATAGCAAGAAGACAAAGTGATAATTTTGGGTTTCTTTCTTTACTGATCTCAGCAGCCAAAGCGAATAATCTCTGCTACAAAGGAAAACTGAAACAGGCAAGAGGAATGTCTTTTTAAGAGAGCTTCATTTATGAGAAAAGATTATGAACATTTGCCAAATCTAGCAAAACCATAGAAGGTCCTTATTTTCAAAATAAATACTGAGGAACCATTTAGGAAAACTCCAGAAGTGTTAGCTGGATTTGAATAAACTTAGGCTACATATTAGCAGGTTTCCAGCCAGAAAGGTTTAAATGTTCAGGATTCATCCAAATGGAGTACAGAAGGCAAAACATCTCCTTATCATTAAGACAGGCTTGATAGGCTTATGAAAAAGTTTATTTGACACTTTTGCAGAGGAATTAGACTTAATGATCCAAGAAGTCACTTCTAGTCCATTTTTATATACTGCTAAAAGCATACAACTAGAAATAATAAGAGCAGGAATATTACAAAGAGGTATTCAACTCATTCAATTATAGTATCTTTAAATGCAAAAACTATTTATAAATGTTAATTAAAGTGTAGAAAAAAAGAAGTTATCTTCTCATTCTATTCAATATAAAAATGTTCTAATGATAGCAACGGTACCCAGAGGTATTCAGGTGAAACGTGAGTGCTCTGAAACTGGTCTAAAAGGGGTCATGCAGCAGGAGATTGTCTCAATAACCATTGTGTTTCCTTTGTGCCTGCAGCATCCTCAGGGTGAAGCAGTGCACAGTAAGAGAGCAGCTGCAGGGTAAAAGCCAATGACCTCAGCAGTGTTCACCCAGCTGCCTGCTGCTTGGTGACTGGGAGCAAAATACCATAAATCCCCTGGTGACAGCAAGAACAAGTTCATCTACTGACATGGCTAGTGCAGACAGGGATGAGGGCACACTCTAAAATCCATTATAAAAGAGCTCTGCAATATAATATATTTCAAAAATTACTCATGTCCAATGAGCCCATCACCTTGCACTACTCTAAAGAGCTCTAAAGCTGATGGAGCATAAAGCAGTTCTGTGGACGGAAGAGCAGAGTGGCCAACTGGCCTTGGGATGCAGAAAGTCCAGGCTATTGGTGACAATCTTGTGCAATTCCTATGGGACACATCTGTACTCTGCCTGACTGTGGTTTTTCATGTGCACATTTTTCTGTGGAAGTTTGGAAATTCACGGAAATACCAGAATGCATGGTGTAAAATTTTGGGCACTTTTTGCTTTGAGTGAGTCATCCTATTTGAATTCAGCTTTAAAGTTGTCTGCAGTACTTAAAGCCAAGGAAGGATCTTTCATAAGTTTGTTAATTGTTCAGGGCTCTTTTACCTCTGAGTTTTCATATACACCAAAGTCAACAGCATACCCAGAGCTTGAGAAAGCCAGAAACCAGCCCAAAAGGAACATGAATTCTTCTCTGTTGAGGGGACACACCATAGCCAGCATCCTCCAGAAAGCAATCAGCTGGAGGATTTTTGTTCAGAAACCTGTGGCAGCAAGCGGGCCACTCTCAAGGTGCAGAACTGAACGAGCTCATTTCATTGTGCCAGATGAAAGCCGAACCCTCTACAGACTCTCCCCATGGTCTCTTCAGTTAAAAGCAATTTAATGTAGGCAGAGCTGAAACTGAGAAATGGACCACTTGGAGAAGGAGACCTACAGTTTACAAATGATCCTGGTCAGTGGAGTAATATCTGCTTTTAAAACCAGTGAGTGCTGTTCCAATATTCAAGCATCCTTGGACTGAATCCCTGACAGTTGCTGATGGAGACTGTCTTGGAAGAAAAGCTATTAACTTTTAGGAGTTCATGCTTAGATCATAATTTTCATAATCAAAATTCTAGAAATAACTGTAATGGGGAATAAAGGATAGTGCCAGACTCTTATGCTGTTCTCTCTTAATAGTCAGTGGTTCCCTTGAGCACCTACAGATTGATGCCACATCACATCATGTGCTCTTTGTCTCATTAAAAGGCAACTTGGACCACGTAACAAAACAAACGTTCCTGATTTCCATGTGTCTGTAACTTGTCTGCTGCAAAATCCCAAGCTCCTGCACTGTACTAGAGGTATCCTTTGTTGTTGGGCAATCTGGAGATGAAATACTTCTAAAAGCTTTCAAGTTTTCTCCAAGGACTTGCACACACCAATTGCACACCCCTTGCACATCACATTATGTGCTGCACATGGCTGTGACCTCAAAGGCCCTGCTCTCTTTGATTTTCCTGATTCTCATTTCTCTTTCTGGACAAACAGCATGAGCCACAGTTAAACTGTGCCATGTACCATGAGGGATTGGCTATTAGTAGGAATAATAGTCTTTACAGAGTAATGCACTAGAGTTAACAACCTACAAAAAAATACCCCAAACAAGAAACATTTACTCAATCCTTTTTATGTCTAGAACTTTCATTCACTAAGGATTAAAGTAACTTCAAGATTCTGTCAGCGGTACCCTTGGGAATAATAAGCCTAAATTCTGCCAGTTTCCCCAGTACAATATCTTTGTTTGAAAGAAAATTAATGCAATGTTTAGTCTTGTGATTTTGTGTTTAATCAAATATTTCAGTGCTCTTTCTTCTGAAGCAAAAATCTATGCCAGTAGATTAATCAATACTCAGCACTAGAGGTGGAAAAAAGGCTTTTCATAAAAACCTTCTTTTTCTTTTTTTTTCCTCTAGGAAAAGTCAGAATTAGTGAGTTCAAACCAGTTTTCAGATATTTGTAAATATTGTTGTATTGTTACTTGGGAAAAAAAATCCAACATATTTGAAATGGTTTTCTTTTTTAATAAAACAATGATCAAAAGATTTTCTTTTGAGTCTGAACTGGGCAGTTTTCTTCCCTCAATTCTGAAAACGTTAATCAGAAAAAGAATTCATTTGATGCCCATAAACAAATCTGCAATAAAAGTTAACTCATAACTGTGAATTCATCCCAGAATTTACAAAGACCACTAGAGATGCGAAAAATAATTATGATATTTATGAGGTTTAGGTTGGATATCAGAAAAAGATTGGGCACTGGAACAGGCTCCCCAGGGAAGTGGTCACAGCAGCAANGAACAGGCTCCCCAGGGAAGTGGTCACAGCAGCAAGCCTGACAGAATTCAAGGAGTATTTGGACAATTCTCTCAGGCACATGGTGGGATTCTTGGGGTGTCCTATGCAGGGCTGAGAGTTGGGATTCAGTGTTCCTGATGGGTCCCTTACAACTCAGATTACTATGTAAAGTACCCTTTGGGCTCTGCTTTTTTCCCCCCTGAACTGTCCATAATACACAAATGAACAATAATTATTTTCTGAATCAGCATGGAAAAGAACAAGAGAATAGAAAAGAGCTATGAACACAGCAAGGTTAATTAGGGAACCAACTGATGGTATTACTTGATCCAAAGATAATTAATCATTGCCCAGGTTTGGTTTTCCTATAGATTTCTCACCTTCTCAGGCTTTGATAAACATTACCACATAAATCAGGCAGAATTAAAGAAGCTTGGGACCAAGCCCTCCATGACATCAGTCAGGGCACTGGGAA